>PVIR01031648.1:0-19325 GCA_004026965.1 Petromus typicus
TACTCATTGAATGCAGAGACAGACTGAATAAGTAAAGAGGCTGATAGGCATGGAAGCCTACATTACACCACCCCTAGGACATCATTAATCCTTAGGCTATTGACCTCTTTCCCTTGGATAAGTTTTCAGGTTTTTTACAGAAGCAGCTTGTCTTGCAGATAGTTGTTCGATGGCATGGGCTAGTGCTGACTTTGAAAATCAACTGCAGTATAACCTGCTGGTAGCTTTTCTTTGAAAAGAAAAGGTAAACCCCTTCAACTAGTGCAATGAAAGGTGGTGTCCTGTATGGTCCAAGATACCCCAGACAGCAGTGCAAATATGGTGTGAATTTTACTATTGCTTTGACAACAGAAATAGCTAATAGCTGATAATATAGTTCCCCAAATGGGTTCTGAAAGATAATAGGAATTAATATGAAGCATATACTAATAAAATGTTATAGAATTGAAAGGATAATTTCCCAGTGGAACGTATTAATGACTATCCAAAGAACCTGCTTAAATTCTAAAAAGAGCTGAGAACAAGTGGCAGCTCTCACTTATTCTATATATATGGCAAGTTGGGCGCATGAGAAGAATAGTGATGTAAGAAGTCAAACGATAGATACAACAGGTGGAACAATGTATGCTAATATCTCCATCAAGACTTAAACTGGAATTAATAATTTATTCCTTCCATAACAAAAGTATTATAGGCTAAAAGTATCTAAGGCAAATTACTGGGAGAATTAGCTAGCCCTGAGATTGGAAGTATATTAAGTTGGTCTATTGTACACAGCTTCAAGTGAAAATAAAAAAAATAATAATAACTGGAACATAGTCACTGTATATGTGGTTTTGTGTCTCCAGTAACAGAAGTATGTACCTCTGATGTAGAGTCCCACCACTGAAAATATTATTTCCATTTTGAAATGATAACCTATTTTATCCAGTGTGCTAAAATAGTGGGAAATTAAGAAGTAAGTAAACCACTTTATTATACTTTTGCATTTCTCAGTTGAGAAGACTGCCTAAAATAAGAATAAGTAATTAAGATGAGTTCTTGTAATTAGAGAGTGAGGGACTGGGATGGAGATTTTACATTTGAATGAATGTGAGCTATGGTTTAGGATGTGCAGGAATAGAAGGGTCATTACCATATGGATTAACAAAGTACTGGGGGAACATAAAGCAGACTCTGTGGGGACTGTGGAAGAATTTACAAGCACTGCTTTCCTGCTTGTTAAGATATTTTCCTCTGAGACTCATCCTGTCCTGCTGAAACTCAATTCTGTTTGAATTCTTGATGAAGAATTAACTGATAAACATAAACCTATGCCCCTACCTTTAAATATTACTATACAAAATTCATAAAGAAAGGATAGGGTGACTTATTCCTTATTCCATCTGTCATAACCAAAATTAATACATTTAAGCTCTTTCAACTCCTGGACAAGGCAGGCTTAGAAGCTTCTCTTAATCCTCCCTGTCAGCCCACCATACTGGAAAGAAACAGTGGGGATAGCACCAGACTTACCTTCCTGATGCTTATAAGGATCAGTTCTCTGGCTCAACCCAACAATGTGAGGGTCAAATGAGAAAGCACATGATGTACTTTATCTGCTAGAGAGAAAATCTGAGCAAGAAATAATGATAAATGTAATGGATAGAATACACTTGTTTAGGAAGGAGATATAATAACCAGGGAACATGTAAAGGGATTCACACCTTTTCTTGATACCTGGTGAGACAACAATGAAAACAAAACAAAACAAAAGATATATCTATATATATATATATCTATATAGATAGATGGTGGTGTATTCTTGATCATGTCTTTATTTTTAAATTATATGTTTTATGATAGTTTTGAGATATTTTGAGTTCTTACTTTTTATAGTTTTGGATATTCTAATTTGTTAATATACTGTCTATAATATACTATCTATCTATATAGATATATATATATAGAGAGATATAGATATATATAACTTTATATAGGCTATATATAACTTTATATAATATATATAACTTTATATAGGTGATATATAACTTCATATAAACTATATAAAACTTTTTATAAAATCTATATGTATAATTGCCTGGGGAATATAAGGCATTGCATAAAGATAAGCCATTAACAACCCATGCCGATGCCTCTTTACACTATGAAGAAGGAAACATGATTATATGTGTTACACATTTGGAAGCCACAGTTACTGACAGTCGTCTGTGACTTAAACGCCAACAATGATAACATCATTACATGACTAAGAGGTATTTTTGTTGGAAGTCAGAGAAAATGCTTTTGTGATAACCTTCATATACATTATGAAATAACTCACTTTTCATAATAAAATTTTAAAAGACATTATTTGCAAAGCTCATAAGAATAGCAAGGCATGCACTGTCAAGTGTATTCTTGATCATGTATTTTTAAATTATATGTTTTATGACAGTTTTGAGATATTTTGAGTTCTTACTTTTTATAGTTTTGGATATTCTAATTTGTTAATATACTGGACTACCTAGGTTTTTTTTTTGCCTTCTTATAAATATCGATAATTATTTTTACTTATATGAAGCACACAACCCTTTTCAGTGGAGAAAATAAGCCAGAGAGCAAGCATGCTTTGAGTGTCAGGACACAGAGACACTGCCACCATGTAAAACCTTAACAGGTGGTATTTTAGTTCACAGATTTTCTTTACAAATCGAACTTCTCACCTTTATTCGTCCCAATTATACCTGCTTGTGAGCCATACTTTTACATTTCTACATTATTATAAAAAGCCAGTTTCATTTTACTAAAAATATAATCTGTTAGCTGTATGTTGATTTTTAGTCCAGTTTATTGTCATCTCAAGAGGACAAGATAAATGAGTGGAAATATAAAATCAGCTCAGGAAATTTAAATGATGTGAAATGACAGGTTCAAAACAGAGTTTTCTTTACTCAGGAAGCCAATGACAATAATACAGAGACTAACATTCTAAAAATACCCAGTGCTCACAACCAGTCAGGTCATTTATGACATTAAGGTGTACTTTCTTTAAGCATGTTCATCTCTCTTGTACTGATTTTTTAAAAACCGGAATGATTTTAGATTTTTTGAGAAATTTAAACAAATCTTATACTTTAATTTGTGCCTAATATAAGCTATATTCCTTGCTATTATTCATTTTTTTGGATTGATTATTCTTCTTAAATTGCTCCAGTACTGAGTGGAATGACATCATATCTGCAAGGTATTATTCATTTCTGTTCCTTTGAAAGAAGCAGCTATTACACCCTGGACTCTTTCCCACAAAGAAGCTAGAGATGCCAATAAGAAAATCTAGCCTGATTACCTTTATTTCTCCATCTCTTCTTAATCATTTTGTGTTTCAAGGTTCTATAACATGACAGTGATATTTGTCCTGTTTACTGGACTTTTTAGTTATTATATTGAGAGACCCTGGTTCTTACTTGAATATTTTACTTTACTTGCCATTCATTGTAGGCTGAGCACACAAGACTTACCCTAATTTTGGGTACTGGTGTCCCACTGGCAATTTTACCTCCAGAGCTTTCACAATGACATGCTTAGTCCGCTGGGTGTGAGTGGTGGTGACAGGACCTCCACTGTCCCCACCAGTGCTGCTAAAGGCATCTGCAGGAGCATCTGTACACCACCTCCTGGTGCCTGTAAGTGTGAGGAGGAGATGCAGGCCTGCTAGGCCCAGCATTTGATGGGTTAGAAGAACATTTCCAACTTGGGCCTTTGTGGAAAGAGCAGGAAGAAATAAATCTATCTTGTTTTCAAAATTCATTTCATCCTTATACATTCAAATTATGGTACCCAGCTCTTTGTTATATTATTAAATGTGTATAGTCCTGTTCCATGTATAACTGAATATTATGAGGTAATTGTAGATATGACATTATGAGTGTTCAGCAGTTCATCATGATAGATTAATTACAAAAAGAAGTCACAAGAAAAACAACATACTGAAAATAGTTCTTACACCACCAGAATCTGACAGTCAAGGGCATCTACAATAGAAGATGCTCAAAATAAGTCTTTACAATCAAAGGACATTGTGGTTACTCATCTTCAACAAGGGAAGAATTATCTTAAATAAATACCTAAGAAAACCTAAGTATTCTTAAGAACTTATAGACTAACTCAATTGTTAGTACTTGATTTGTTGAGTATTCAAAAGTAAAATCTGCCTCAATTTATTTTTTTTAATTTTCCAGATGATTATAGTGCACAGTCTTAGTTAGAATAGGTAATATGTTTAGTTTTATTTCTCAAACATGTTTGAAATTCTCTTTATCGCTTAGAGATATGAGTGGCAAATTTTTTTTTAAAAAGGACATCCTCATATTTTTTTCATGAGGCTGTTGTCATGAATTTCTTCAAATTTAGTGGCTTTAAGACAAAATTTATTCTCTCACAGTTCTGGACATCAGGAATCAGGGCACTCATACTGTGTGACCGACAGAGTGATGGACCTCAAAGGGTGAGAATTCTCATTCCCAGAGCCATGTGCTCTGCTGCACAGCATGGGGAATACCATGTGCTCTGCTGCACAGCAAAATGGGATTACAGCTGCAGATGAACAGATGCTCCTTGGTTGACCTCAGGATCAGAAGTTGATCCTGGACCAGGCAAGAAGTCTGCATCTGATCAGATTGTTTCTCATAGAAACTAAAATACAGAACAGTGTTTCTTTTTATTATAAAGATTTGGATCTGCCCCATATTCTCACAGGATAGCTTTATATTTTCCCTCTGGCCCTAGGCTATGTGTCAAAATAATACTAAGTTCAAGAAGTGGAGAGTGACTATGCCAAAGCTTTAATCACCTAGCGATATTTAAATGGAATGCTATTTTTTATTCTAGAAGATGAATTGAATTCATTCTGCATGAGCACCGTCACATCATCTCTCATCCTGAGGTCGAGCTTGCTCTTCTGTCTGATCTGGAATGACTGTTGTCACCAACCACACGGAGAGCAGCTTTGTCAAAGTGAAAGGGTTTGTGAAGGCTCAAATAGCACATTATCTTACAACATCTGCATATAATTTTTCAATTGGTTATAAACATCAAATATCATTAAGCTATCAAACAACATATTCTTAAACAAATCCAAAGGATAATAATATTTTTCCTGAAGAAATTTGAAATCACTTTCACTGTTTATTTTCTGTTTTCTGTGGAGTTTTGTCCTTCCAAAATTCACATCAAGAAATTCTTGTTCCTGCATGTCAGACTGAATTGGAAATAGGATAATTGTAGATGTAATTAGCTGAAATGAAGTCAAACCTGAGTGGGGTGGTCCATGTACCCAACATGATTGGTGTCACTTTAGTGTGGAGAAATTAGGATTCGTTCTTGCAAACAGGTAGATGTGCTCCAACAGTTGAGAAGGAGAGCTATGGGGCAGGCTGAGGAATGCCCTCAGCTGCCTGTAATCCATCACAAGCTGCAGACAGGTGCGGGATGGATTATCTTCACAGAAGCAGCTGACTTGGCCCTAACTCCTTAGTCTTGCTTCTATACTAGATCTCTGAGCTGATACATTTAGTTTGTGATATTAGTTTGTAATGCTTTGTTAAGGCATCTCTAAAAAATTATACAATCATTCCCAGGACTGAGCAGCATGTGTCAAAAAATCCTGCATAACATTTCTACCTATTCAGTGCACTACTGCATCGAAAGACACTTCTGCACATTTTCCATTATTTCTAGAATATCTGTATTTTATTTGTATAGATCTATAATACCATTTGCAAGTAGTTATTCTGTATCCCTGAATTCTTAACTGTCACTTAGGAAGAGGTCATTATCTTTTAAAGCTCCTTATGAGCTTACTAGTATAACAGAGGTTATGGTGATATCTACCGTGGGATCTTGCATAGACTAATGAACAATCCACGTTTGTGTTTTGAATACTATCTGGCTAATCAGGGCTCTGTAAGCCCTAAGTCACATACCTGTGACTTTCCATAGCTTGTTGGAAGAGGCTGCACACCATGGAGAAGAGTGGCAGGCAAGTGAACAAAAGGTCACCTGTGTTCACAGCCACTAGTCGTCACTTGAATTTTTCCCTAGCTCCTCCTCCTGTCAGATCAGTGGCAACAGTAGAAATTCTCAGCAGTTCAAACCCTACTGTGAACTGTGTATGCATGGAGTCTTGGGCTGTGTGCTCCTTTGGATAATCTAACAACTATGAGGTGGAGTGGTGAGTGGGTATAAGCATGGGTTCATGTTAGAAAAGAGTTTGGCTGCATGGAATCCACAATGAATCATTTGCAGGCTCATTTCAAAGTGCTGTGACTGAGAAATAGGTGACAATTAAGCCACATCTTGTACCTGGTAGCAGGCTCTACAGACTCTATTGAGTTTATGTAGCCCAAGTGGTCAGTTGGATGTAGTAGCAGGTGTTAAGTGAGAATTCAACTCTCATTTCAATGCATGCATGATATTCACTTACCACTCTGTTCAGTCCTTTTTCTGCACTGTCATTTGTCTCAACCATAGTTTTGCTGAACTCAAAAGTTGACCAAAGTAAAAATGAATAGAAAAGCAAACTTCATTGGACAAATTCTTTGAAAAGGCAAAAAAACACAGACAGATGAGATAGTAAAAGACTAAGACTAGCAAGGGCTGGGGAGTTAGCTCAGTGGTTCCGGTGCCTGTCTTGCAAGAGCAAGGACCCAGGTTCAATCCCCGGTAACCACGTACCATAATGGGCATGGGAACTCATGCCTAGCAGCAACCAGTACCACATACCACAGTGCTGGGTGTGGTGGCTCACGCCTGTAATCCCAGCACTTGGGAGGCAGAGGTAGAAGGATTGCTGTGATGTGAGTTTGAGGCTGAACTCAGGGCCAGCCTGAACCACAAAGCGAGACCCTGTTTAAAAAAAAAAAAAAAAAAAAGACCAAAACTAGCAACAAAAGGAAAGCTTCCTTCTTTTTCCCCCTTTACCCTATTTCAATTTAAGTATTTTCTATTTCACAATACATAACATACAATAAAAGAAGGAAAACAAATTTTACTTATATAGGGGAGTAGTAGGGTGGGTAGAGCTATGGAAAAAAAATGATAATTAAGTTGTGTCTTATACCGGTACAAATCCCCATTGTGGAGTGCACTTATGATGTGTATGTGTAATGTACCAATAAAGAGTTCAATAAAAAAAGAAAAGCTTCCTTTAAAACAAAATATGAAGTGTTCTATTTAAATAATGACTTCATTGCAAAAAATGATTCACATTCTTTTAACCTACTTTTTAAAAAATAATATGTCATGAAGAGCTCTCCTACAAAACTGTAAAACTTTCAAAACAGCTTCCCCACTTGGAGACTCAGCATGAAGATACAAGCATTTAAAGTTTTACTTTTAAATGAACATGAGAAACAGGAGCAATTATTGAAGGTCAGCACTTCATTAAATGTGACCGAACTAAGAGCAATACTCAAAGAGGCAATTCTACCTGCTGTGAAGGGCACTCTGTATGAACTTTAGGAGAGGCTGCAGCTCAGAGTGTGGCATGATCCACTTTGAGCACCAGAAATAGACAACTGCATGGGCAATGTTAAGGGACAATTGTAAGAGAGATGAATGAATCACCGTGGTGTGCGGTGGAGGTTCATAAGGCTACTGATGTTGACAACAACACAATGGTGCTTGTTTTATAAAATCCACTTTACAGGAGGGCTGTTATGTGAACTTTTGTTGCCAAACAACTCCACAGCTGCAGAACTATTCAAGGCTTGGCATGGTCACATATCAAGAAAACACAACTGGTTGTTTTATGCCAGTGCTTCCAGACATGGAGGAGCTGCTTGACTAGTTTTGGTAGTTGGGTCAGAGGTTGCTTCGGAAAGTGAATATGTATGTCTTGTGATGGTTATTCAAGGGCCTGTCTTTACCTATGTTTGTTCATGCAGTTTTGTAAGGAGATAGATATAGACCGGGTAGATTTACCCTTTTACACAGAAGAGAGATGGCTTTCTAAAGGTAGATCACCACACAGAAATTTTGAGTTATAAAAACTTCTCTGACCCTTTATTTTAGAAAAGCAGTTACCAGTGGCAGTGCATTTCAGTGGATACAGAAAGGGATGCAGAATTTGATTACTCTTGTGATATATTCAAATTGCTCAGTGGGCTCAATCTATCACTTTCAGGGGAAAATGACAAGTGTGTTCAAGTCTAGAAATAAAATGGCTGCATTCAGAGCCAAGCTGGAATATAAAGAGAAACAGGTGTTTTTTTTTTTTTTTTTGCATTCTGACATGTTGCAAACATTACCAGAGATTTTTAGAGACAGCTATAATCTACTTGTCCCAGCTGGTACATGATCACCTATTTCAGCTTTCAAAAGAATTTGCACTTTATTTCTTAACAACAAAAGATGCTAAAGTGAAATGAAAGATCTAGAAGTCATTTGTGGATAGATCAAATGAATCAACTTTATCCTTCTGTAAGAGGACCAAGTACTTGAGACTACAAATGACAGTGGTCTTACAAAAGTGTATGTAAAAGAAGTTCTTTTAAAAACATGTTCTGTTATATATTCATACATTCTTCTCAAGTGAAGGCAGCACATCAAGTGATTATCAAAGGGCACTAAAAGACTCATTTCCACTTCTTAATTTGGTAAAGCAGCGATGAGTCAGAAACCAAAAAGGGGTTACAGAGTGCACTGCAAGTACACGACATGCATCAGGTGTCACTGTCTCCCACCACCCAGAGGAGGATGTAGTTTCAGCAAACTGGAGGCTGCCATTCTTTCTGCAGCATGGTGGCCTATATGACTGTTTAATTATACATCATTGTATAATAATTAAAACAGTACACAATAAATACTACTCTCACCCCAGTCTGAAAAAATTATCTTCCATAAAATTGGCTCCTGCCCCCTCCAAATTTTGACAGTGCTGTTGTTAAATGTTTAATATATTTTAATAAATAACACTACCTCAGTATTTCAGTAATATGTAACAAAATATTATCTTAATTGAATAAAAAGAAGACTGTTGCACTTATTTATAAAATGACAGGGATTAGAAGTAACCCTATTGAGGGCCAGGGAGTTAGCTCAGTGGTTCCAGCGCCTGTCTTGCAAGCGCAAAGACCGGGGTTCGATTCCCCGGTAACCACATACCATACTGGCTGTGGAGACTCACGCCCAGCAGCAACCTGTACCACATACCACAGTGACAGGCATGGTGGCTCATGCTTGTAATCCCAGCACTCAGGAGGCAGAGGCAGGAGGATTGCTGATGTGAGTTTGAGGCTGAGCTCAGGGCCAGCCTGAACCACAAAGCGAGACCCTTTCTCAAAAAACCTAGGGAAAAAAAAAAAAAAAAAAAAAGAAGTAACCCTACTGTAACTATAGAATGGTAAGTATTTATACTTATCATTTCTCAAATTTTATGTGATATTTTTAACTATCAGGAACCCAGATTTTTAAAACATTTGGTACATTAAATAATTCAATAGCATGTGTTACATGAAGCATATTTGTATAATACAGAAATTGTTGCCATTTCAGGTAATTATAGTGAGAAATACTGAGTATAGCAAGGTACAGTGGATGAATTGAGAGTGTCGAAATCAAGCTGCAGGCTTTTCTTAGAAGTTTAAAAAATGATATTTAGAAGAGATAGAGAATAGTGTTCCCTGAGGATAAGGGAACAAAAGCCTGACAGAAATGCTAAAGAGATAACGTGAAAGAGCAAAGTACTGATAGTTACGCCACGTAACCTGTTCAGTGTATTTTGTAAAGAGGAAGCTGGTGGGGGTGGTAGTTGAGGAAGGAGGTGTGGATGGAATATTTTTAGCTGCAGGAAAGATGACAACATATGTTTAGTAAAGAGGAAAATAAAATGATGGAAGGGTTAGAGGTGAGAACTGAGTGATATTTTTAAAGCAAAAAGTGAGATCTGTTTCCCTAGAGAAAGGGCTGACTTAGATGGAACATGAATATTTCACAGTGACAGAGAGAAGGAAAAATGTCGTGCACCAGGGTGGGTATACATGGGCTTGGAGGCTTGCATAAGTTCTCTCTTGTTTTATTTTTTTTTAGTGAAATATAAAATGTATTATCAGTTAGTAGGTAACTGAGATGAATTGTTGTGTATTTGGTGTTAGAAAAAAATGAGGAATCACAATCCCAAGACAAGGTGAATGGATCGCAGAACTGTGTTGATCACTTGACAGCAACTAAGCCTTCTCAAGTAGCTTGGAAACATTCTATTTGTGGCTCAGCTCTGAATAAGATAATTTCTTAATTTCAAAAGCACGTTATTGTCATTATCACCTTTTGATAAATTACATATTGTTCTTGTAGTGTTATCCTTAATGATCTCTGCATGTGACATCTAAAAATATATAACTGATATTCACATTAAATTTGTGTGAGTGGAAGGTGAATACAGAAAAAGATCATTCTGTGAAAGTGGGATATACAGAAATGATAGAGAAGCGTCCCATCCAGATTTTTCTTTCAACAACCCCTACTTCAGTTTTGCTACTCAGAGTATTCCTCTATATTTCTTGATTATTTCTAAATATGTCAGAAGTTATTTATATTGGCATTGAGTAGTGATTGTAGGTGATCATTTCTTATTCCTAATTGTAAGGAGAATAACAATGTTTTGCTTCAGGCATGTGACACCAGATCTCAGTCTAAGATAGCATTAAAAGATTTTCTAGGTTGGCCTTTCTTTCCCTTTCCCTCTCCCTCTCCCCGGTATATGTATGTGTAATTTGAATTTTATTAAAAGTCATTTTAGAAAATGAAGTTCATAAAATGAAGTGTTTCTGTTGTTGTTTATTATTTTGACAAGTCCTCATAATAAATTTTGAGGCAAATAAAAAATAAAGAATGAATTTATGACACTTAATTTTCTTTGTAGTCAAACTGAATTTCTTGGACAACATTAAAAGTGTGTGTACATCTTCATATGACTGATGTGTCTTATTTCTGGTACAGTATGTTATTGTATAATTTTGGATTTTGAGTCTTTTATGCCCAGTCAGTTGAAAAAGACTGAAAACATTGTGACAAAAGGCTTGGGCATTTCAGGAGCCAAGAACAGGCCTATGTGGCCTTCAGCTCTGGGTGAAGGTGGTGTCCAAGGCAGCTGCTTCCCATAGAATCTGTCTCATCTCTTTGGCATGGTAGCACTCATTTGCCTTTTGTGTTCTCCCACCTGTGTTCTCTGACTCTTTCCTTGATGCCATGACCCACACAGAAAGTCCTCACTGCACGTTTGGGGCAGTGTGCAGCAGCTTGCTGTCCATGGGACATGGTGTACATCACTGCTTAGAAGACAGAACCTCTGTGCTCTTTGTGAGGGGAATAATTCAAGAGGAAAAGCTGACAGTCATACATATGAACCAAATGCTAGTGTACCTAAAGATATAAAACAAATATTAATGGACAGGAAAAACTAAATAATAACTAATACGATACTAGTGAGGTACTTTAATACCCCTCTATCACAAATAGATCAAGTAGACCAAAAAATCAACATGATACTGGAAAAGAACCAAATTAAAAAAAAATAGACTTAAAAGATGCCTCCAGAGTGTTCCACTTCAAAAAATCAGAAAGCACATTCTTTTTGGTTTCACACAGGTCACTCTCCAAAACAGACCACATGATAGCTCATAGAACAAGTTTGAATGAATGCAAAGGAACTGAAGTTGTCCCCTGCATACTGTCAGACCACAGTACCATGAAACGAGATCAAAAGCAAAAGCCACAAGAACTTCAAAGTCACACAGAAATTGACTAACACCTTTCTAAACAATCAATGGCTCATGGGAGAAATTAAAAAATAAATTAGATAGTTTTTACCATTAAATAATAATTCCAATACAACATACAGAACTTTATGGGTCCAATGAGAACAGTTCTACAATGGAAATTCATTAGTAGTGAATGTTCATGCTAGAAAAGCAGAGCAAGCTCAAATAAACAAACTAATGTTGGACCTCTTCTACAAAAAGAAGAGCAAGACAAACCCAAAGCTCATACAAGGGAGTAAAATACAAATTTAAATAATTTGTGATTGATGATGAATTTAACAATGCAAATTTTAAATATATTTCTCATGTCTATTGAACTCAATTAAATATTTCAGTTTTTAAAAACTCTATTTTAATAATTCTCATTAGCTAAAATTACTTTACAGTCAGTGAGAGCAATAAATTAATCCTCAGAGTAGAACAGGATTTTCTCAACTGTGCTATGACTACTTATGGAAAGTTCATATCTTTCAGTGTGTCCCCTAAGAATGTCATTTCCTTTGCACCCTCAAAATCACTTTCCATGTGTGAAGCATGTGTCATACTGGTGCACAGTTATGTAAATTTTTAGCAACAAAGTAATTTTTAAAAGAAGACTTTTAATTTTCTGAGTAATTGATGACATCTGAATATCCGAAACAGAATTGATACTTTTAGTACTTTTATTTGATAATAGTTTTTTTTAAATTGATTTAATATTTAGTATACATATTCACAAAATACTGCATAGTCCACAGACATTTTAATGTGCCAATTTAATGCTATAAATGGTGATACAATTTTTCTAAAGTCAACTTTGGTAATCTCCCTTATTTTAAGATAAAGTATGCAAATAACACTTTGCTTGAAGTGTTCATGATACAATTCTACATCCTATTTACATTGTAGGTCATACAATATAAATTTTTTTTTAGAAATACATAATGTTTAATATTTTTAAATGATCTTTATTTGTACATTATAAATACACATGATAATCACATTCAGCATTAAGAGTTTGTACCAGAATATGACATGACTTGATTCTCATTTTTTCCCTCTTCCCCCCGCCCTGCATCCCACCACCCCCTATATACACAATCTTTGTTTTCTTTTTTCTTTATTATTACCACATTTATTTTCCCCTCATTATTTACCCTTACATTCTTTCCTTTCAAATATTTTCTACTTTGAATAATGTTTAATTAACCAAAATAAATACTGATGTTTCTAATGCTAGTCGTCCTAGTTTTTATAATATGCAGAATTTCAGGCTACTCTAATGTCAGTCACATGAAACCTATATACAACACATAACAACACTTTGTATCAAAATTTATATTAGAAATTACTATATTGGTAGGTGGATTGGACATAATATAGGGTTATAAAAGAAATACTAGAATGAGAATGAGCCATCCTTGACCAAAATCAAAATATTCTGTGATTTAAGTTTCTTTCTTCTGTCACATGATCTCTTGTGGAATCTTTAGAATTAAGCAATATATGAAAAAATGCATGAATCATAAGTGGTCTATGAGATCTTACCATTCATTAGAAACTGAAGTATTTTTAAAACAATCTATAATGAATTATTAATTATAATAATAATTATAAAGACAAAATGTATTTTATTCAATATAGTTTAGTAACACTTCATGCAACACTATTGCAACAAGAAAGGTCAAAGTCAACTGTATCAAAGGAAAAGGTAGGGACATATTAAAGAACTGGAGTGAATTAATTGAATAGATAAAAAAACATTAGAGAAAGTTTAGTCAACTTGATCAATCCAACTGTGTTTGGTTATGTATTAAGTTACTCTTCTACACCCACAAAGAGATTAGAAGAGCTATAGGTGTTTTATTGTTACATATTAAAGAAATGACTCTCAGATACTTGAGAATGACATTTCTGGGTTGGAAAACTGGAAGAAAGTTGAAAGAAAGTTGTATTTCCAGAGAGAAAGAAAAGCTACTCAAATATTTAAATTTTGCAAAATAAATATTCTAAGAAAAAGATTAGGACACCACAGTCAAGAAAAATGTCTAAACTTAAGTCATGGTAAGCTAAACGTCAATGCTATTTTGGTCATTAAATATGAGTTATTGTGAAAAGAATAAAGATTTTCTTGAGTCATAATGGTGTCAGATAAGCTCACTGCAACTTTAACAAATCCCAAATAAGAGTGCATTCAATACACTCAGCTTCCAGACAATCATAGTTCAGCAAGGCAGCACATTGTGGAAGATGGATGCATTGCTGTTTGCTGGGGAGCTACAACTCACTCCCACTGCTGAGCATCCGGAAGCCTGTTGGATCGTACAGGGCTGGACCAGGAAAAGGTAAAAGTCCGTAATATGACAGATATCTAAAGACTATCTTTATTATTCAAATTTCTTGTATTTACTTTGTCTGAGAAATGAAAAAAAAAAGGTGTATGAGAGTATAACAAAAAAGAAAGGAAACAAATATATATATATATATATGGGGGTGGTAGGGTGGGTAGGGCTATGGGAAAAAATGAGAATTAAATTGTGTCATATACTGGTACAAATCCCCATTATGGAGTGCAATCATGATGCATATATGTAATGCACCAATAATGATTTCAAAAAATAAGGGTGGAGAAGAAGAGTAGGAGAAGAAGAAAAAGGGAGAGAAAGAGGAATACAAAGAGGATGAAGGGAAGTAGTCATGAAAAGAAAAGGAGAGGAGAGGCAAGAGGGAAAACAAAAGGAAAAGAGAAAGTTTTCCATCCTACTTGAACGGGAAAGTTATTCTCTTTTAGGACACTTTTATTCATACAGAAGTGCGCTCAGCATGGAAATTCAGTTACAGTTTCGGCCTGCTTTAGTAGAAAATGAATTCAGTCTATGAGCTAGTGGTTTGAACAAGTAAGGTGCCTAACTGAACAAGAGGCTGTCTCTGCACGAGCTTGTGGGAGACCCGGTGCGAGTCTAGGAGGCTCAGCGGTAATGAGCAGGCCTGGATACTCTGAGGAGAGGAGCGCCGGCAGGCCTGCGTATTAAGTGAGAGAGGTGAACACGTGGTCTGTGCACTAAAAGTTAGAAAAGGTCTGTTCATGTACACATACTGTCAGGGAGTTGTCAGAAATCAAATATTTACAGCATTCACCTCAACGTTATTAGAGTGATAATTGCATTATATTTTATATATGTGTACATATAATTCATATATGTATTTGAATATATATATATATACACATATATACATACATACTATATATACATATCCCTTCAAATATTAGCTGCTACTTGAATAGAAAGTAAGCTTCAAAAATAATACATTGGGCTTATGGAAATAATGTAGAAGTCTTTCCTTTTATAAAAATAACTGATATTTTGTCCACGTACAATGCAAAATCTTTATTATTAAATATAATCAGTAATGAAATACCTATAGTTTTGTCTGTTATTAATTTCATGCTAGTCAAGAATTTACTGAGGTAAATTTCTTTTATCAGATTATATCCTCTATGGAAATTCATTGTATTAAAATAAAAATATAA
Organism: Petromus typicus; assembly: GCA_004026965.1. Taxonomy (NCBI): domain Eukaryota; kingdom Metazoa; phylum Chordata; class Mammalia; order Rodentia; family Petromuridae; genus Petromus; species Petromus typicus. Next base: position 15,310 of record PVIR01031648.1, read on the forward strand.
ATCATAACAAGGATGTTCTCATGTCATTTTCTTTGCAAACCCTTGATATTTCTGAGATATATTTGTAGACTATAGTCCAGGTACTTGAGAAAGATGTTTCTAAAGAAATATAGACAGTTAGAAATGAACATCTTTTGTGTTTCAAGGCAGAATGATTTTTGCACTTAAGGAGACTTTCAGCGTTTACTGTGAATTTGTCTCATGTAGGAAACATAAGATTAATTCTATGTGGCTTATATAATTAAGGTTCAACTACATCCACATTTTATTTCCCTGTTAAGTGGACATTATTTATAAATTTTAATCATGCACATTACAAATAAATAGTATTAGACTTTAAAAAGTAAACTTTTGAATTATAAACTACATACCAAGGAAATTATGTAAAGCTTTCAGTACTCTCTGGCTTTCAACTCTAAACAGAGAGTATGTGGTTTGGGAGAAAATAGATGATGTCATTTTACCTCTATGTATATAGATTTCCTCTACTGTAGTTTCTCCTCAGTGGAAATCGCGAATACAGAGGGTGCATTAATAATGGCCCAACCAGATCTGAGTAAATCTGCTTAAATTGGAGTGCACGTTACCATTGCATTCTATTGGCAACTAGTTCAGCCACAAAATGCAAATTCTGTCAACATTCTGTTACACTGTTGAGGGTGAAATGAGGATACACACAGGTGCACAGCACAGTGCAGCAGGAAGAGTGTGAAAGGGAGAGGAGGTTAATGTCAAGGTCTGCTGCTTTTTATTTATGACAACATGGTTTTCATCTTCTCTGCTGTGGGAGGGATGGTGGGAGCAAATTGCAGAAACATTTATTCTTTATTTATCTATGGAAAATTATTTCTGCAGAGATATTTACACAAGAGGAAAATGCTTAGATATTTCGTATAGAAAAATATTGTTCTTATATTGTGCTTTTTTTATTTAGCCACAGTGCTGAACTCAGCATATCCTACTAGCACTGGAAAAGCTCTAATAAATCTCAGGCTCTGCTATATATTCAGAATAGTACAGCTATATGGCAGACACATCACCAGGGAAAGAGGACACTTATATGCAAGGATCCAGCAAGACTGACATGGTTTTTTGAAATTCATTGACAGTCTATCTGAAAACATATCAGGCACAGTTAATTATTGCTAATATTCCTTATTAATCTTACTAATCTAGATATCAGTTCTTAAACTCAAAGTTTGTAGCCACTGTGATGTTTGTGACCAGGGAGAGAGGAGTTGCTTCTTTGATTAGTTAGAGAAAGGATGAAGGAGGGTAAGAGATGATATAAGTATGAAATCAGATAAGTGATGTAAATAATTGTTACTACAGTCTTCTGGAAAGGATTATATGTATCTGAATTTTTTTTCCTTCAGAGTCCAGCTATAGTCGAAATACTTGGCATGGCTACCTAAGGATGTTCATAGAGTTTCTTTAAATTGCAAATCACTGAGTTAAACGTCTCAGGCTTCAGGTGTAGACATCTACAGGAAGGGATTGAAGTCTTTAGCAAGTGGACTTTTGGGTGAATTGTCCATAAATGTGCACTAAGGTTCTGCAGTTCTGGGAGAAAATATTTTGACATTGTGTGGTAGAATTTCTACTTAAAATGACTCGCAGCTTTGATATGAGCCCCTTGAAATCAGGCACCAAATTAAAAATCTCTTCTTTAATTTGAGTCCATTGAGTATTATGTCTCACTGATAAAAACGTGGCTGATATGCCACTCATGCTTAGATCCAGACAGTTGTTTGATCAACGTGCCTGAATGGAGAGAGGAATGAAGAGGGGGTGAGAGGTGAGGGCATTTGATGAAGTAAGCCAGTCTTAGCAGTGGGGCTGAGTTTTGGGTGTGTTTGTTGTACCATGCATTTTAGGACTTCCTGTGACTCAGTTCCACTATTAATATAAAATAGTGAAATAAAAGAGCCATCCTCCTTAGAAGTATAAGAAATTTTGCCTGAGACAATGCTACAGTATTTTTGAGATACTTGAGTCAGAGAAGGTACTGAGATTGTGACTTTTCAAGAGGTTTTTCATCATTGGGGCTGAGACTTTCCAACTTGCAACATTGAGTAAAAAAGTTGCATCACTAGCCACATAGTAAAGAGAGTGCTTCTTTAAGTTTTTGAATTATCATACAAGAAACATGTTCTCATTTGTTATTGTAGCATCTGTACAGAACATAAAATTTATAATGTTAATTACAGTGTATAGTTTTGTGGCACCTAGTAAATTTACTGTGTTGTGCAACTACTGCAAATTAGTTAGTTATCAAATTGTTACATTTGTAAAACTTGTAATCAGATTTTATAGAAAGTTTATACTCACTGTACTGTAATTCACATTCCTTTCTCCCACTGTTTCTACATCATTTTACCTTACATCCATGATTTGACTGAGTTACTTCTGATACATGAAACTATACAATAGTAGTGTTTTAGTGAATGGCTTATTTTAATAAGTGTAATGGGGACAATGTTGCAGAAACTCTCAGTATTTACTTTTATGATTGAATAATATTTCACTGCATGCATATATCTCATTATTTGTAAATACTTGGGTTGCTTCCACATTTTGACTGGTATAAATAATACTATTTTGAATATGATATAAATGTATCTGTTTGGGTTTGTGTTGTGAATTATTTGGGATATATATGCAACACTGATTTTTCATAATTTTAAGAAAATAATTTTCAACTTTTTAGTCTCAGTGATAGTGGCAATCATGTAAATGTCACTTTAATCAACCTTGATTGTGATATACATCCAATTTTATTGGAAACTATTTTTATGGTGATTCCAATAAAAGAGATGAGTCCAGAATTTCATATTTGCAATAGCTTTTAAAGACCCAATATTTTAGGATAGGAAATTCATTTCTTATTGGTTAATACAAGCCTTACAATATTTGGTGCTCATAACAATGGCTGAAGTTATAAAAGTTTAACTTGATATTTGGTATAAAGGGACTTACATACTGATGCTACCATGACTGTCTTTGTCACGCTGGGTATTCCTTATATTGTGGTAAGAAAGGATAATCCATCAAAGTATTCATTTGGGCATTGTCATCAATTTAAATTCCATAAGAAATCACAGAACATGAGAATAGAGTTGGAAAATTTTAAGAGAAAGATTTATAAGAGAAAATAGGAGAGGAATGATCAAGACTGGGACTGTCATCACACTGGAGTGCAAGAGTAGGCCAGAGGCAAGATTCTGGGGAAGTTTGGTGGAGATGGAGTAGGATATTGCGATATGTGAGAAAGGCTCAGCATGATATCCTGGAAGCCTGAAGTCACCTCTAGCCACTAGGGGACTCCCAAGTGTATCACTACTTGGCCCACCTTAATACCCGTGCTGTGCTACTGTTCCTGGAGCAGCCCAGGGGAAGCATGCTTTTAGCTCCAATGTAGCGCTCCATTTCTGAGTGCAGTTACTAGGCTTCAAGATATAGTATTGTCTTTACCTGGAAATGTACAAACTGAATTTTTATGCTCCTCCACTGTATTTCTCTTCACTTGCTCCTTTTTCTCAGTAGTAGTTTTAACTAGGTTAGACACTGTCCAGTCTTGCATAAATGCAGGAATTTATCTTTCTGTACTTGTGCCATAAAATATTGCACTGTCACTATGGTGCCAATAACCTCTCCTCTAACACTCTATGCTCTTGCTTTGTGTTCAAAGGGATTGTGAACACTTGGAGTGCAGTTTGAATTGTTTTGATGTATAAAAACCTTGAAGGCCTTCTGATATCCCTATCCTATGCCTTACCCTGGATATTTAAGGTGGGATCTTTAAGGTGAGCTTTTATTTTTTTTAATTATCTTTATTGGTACATTAAATATACACATCATGATTGCACTCCATAATGGGGATTTGTACCAGTATAAGACACAACTTAATTCTCATTTTTTCCCATAGCCCCACCCACCCTCCCACCCCCCCATATATATAAAATTTGTTTCCTTACTTTTTTGTTACAATCTCAACATTGTCCCCTTTCACCTTA
>PVIR01031649.1:0-19258 GCA_004026965.1 Petromus typicus
AGAGACGGTATACATCTCCAGGGAGTCTCCATGAGTAAGCAGTCAGGAAGCACATGCTAGCTCTCACAGGGCCTTATGATACTTGGTGCAACAGGGATTTCACAAGGGAAGACAGCCCCAGCCCCTTCCCACCCCACCCTCCGCACAGTGTGCTGAGCAGAGATCAGTGTAGCCCCAATAACTAACAAAGGCTCCAAATTATGGAGCTTGTGCCCCTATAAATCTGGGGCTGTACAAAAATACACACAGGCCAAGGTCCCCCTGAAGCTGCCTATAATCATCATTCAGTCCCTTCTCTCATTCTACTGCAGTTCTGATCAAGCAAAATACTAAAGTAGCAAATTTAATCTCTTCCCTTCTGTCTCTGAGATCAGACACCAACCACAAAATCTCTAACATATCCCATCAAAACTATACAACAAGACTAAGATGAAAGAAGAGAGAAAAACTCCACAGTTCGAAGTTTCAGAAGTTTAAATAAAAGTGTTGGAGGACTGCAGTAACTTTTTGCCCATGAGACAGTTACAAATGCTGACCAAGTTCTAAGCCAAGCAGAACATAGGCAACCTGCATAAATACAAAGATTCATGCTTTTTTAATGAGAGGCCCAGGTCATGGGTACTGAAGATCACTGTTTTGAGTTCAAAGGTTTCCTTTTATCCCAAGTTTTCTTCCTGTCATCATCAGATATTAGATGCATCTATAATCATTTCTTGCTAGAAATCTGAACCCTTACTTCTCAGAAGTAACCCAATGACTGAAAACAGTATTGATGAAGAGTCTTGAGTAGCTTAATGAAAAACTTCTTGTCAAATGTTAAGATCTTCGCAGATACCAAAACCAAAAGGGGAGCTGATATGGATGCCTCCACAGTATGGCGGATGACAAAGGGAACCTCATCTGTCAAGATGAACACAGGAAAGGGCCGGGGAGTTAGCTCAGTGGTTCCGGCGCCTGTCTTGGCGCCTGTCTTGCAAGCGCAAGGGCCCGGGTTCAATTCCCAGGTAACCACATAACAATACTGGGTGTGGAGACTCACGTCCAGCAGCAACCAGTATCACATACCACAGTGCCAGGCGTGGTGGCTCACACCTGTAATCCTAGCATTCGGGAGGCAGAGGCTGGAGGATTGCTGTGATGTGAGTTGGAGGCTGAGCTCAGGGCCAGCCTGAACCACAAAGTGAGACCTTGTCTCAAAAAACCTTAAAAAAAAAAAAAAAAAAAGAACACAGGAAAGACACCAGCTGTGCCGAGCAATTCCAGGTGTGCAGAGCCATTCCAAGTGTGCAGAGCTATTCCAAGTATCAGCTCTATCTATGAACCCCGGCACTGCAAACTATTCAGGGAGCAGACATACACAGAAATACAAGAACTAACACACAGCCAGTTGATAAAACATAATCATCTAGTATCAAAAAGATCAATTTTCAGACTGCATACATCAACGATTTCTTACTTCCCACAATTTCCCACACCATATCAGAGCCTCCATCTAACTTACTTCACCTATGAAATACAGTTTAGGCAGAATAAAAATAGCCCAAGAGTTTCCATTTGCATATTTAGTATGGTACACAATCTTTATTTCCTTGGAAGTAATTATTGTTTCTGTTGGCACAGACCTACCTTGAACACATCTTCCCATTATCTTGAGTAAGTGTAGCTGCTTTTTTTTTAAACCACTGGATGCACACTTGCAATTTTTTGCTTCTCGTTCACACATCTCTGGAATCTGTCAACCCCACCATATGGTATCAACTTTATCATGCTAAAAATAAAGGAGCTTGATCTAAAGTTTCTGTGTAGATGTACACTCTTCTATGATTTCTTCATAGAAGATAACTTTCTAAGTTCAAAGTGGAATGTGTAAACTTGTATGTTAAGGAGCTCAGAGAAGAAAGATATGAAAGTAAACTGTGTCACATACCATACTGGGTGTGGAGACTCACACCCAGCAGCAATCAGTACCACATACCACTGTGCTGGGCGTGGTGGCTCATACCTGTAATCCTAGCACCCGGGAGGCAGAGGCAGGAGGATTGCTGTATGTGAGTTTGAGGCTGAGTTCAGGGCCAGCCTGAACTACAAAGCGAGACCCTGTCTCTAAAAAAAAAAAAAAAAGAGAGAGAAAGTCAACTGTGTCAACGTGATTGAGCCAAAGGTGGCCAGACTCCACACTATTTCTGGGTGGTCTGTGACAGTGTTTCTGAGGGAGATTTGGAATAAGACTAGCATTTGAATTGGCTGAGTAAAGTGGATGGTCTAAGGCATTTGACAAAAAATAATTTCTTGGTTAGGAGGAATATTCCTCTAAGAAAAGTTTTCAGTATGATTTATGTAGTATATTTTCAAAATGCTTTTATTTTTTATGTCTTTGTATATCTCATTAAATTCTTGAATAGGATAGAATTCTTGTGTCATGGTTTTTTTGGTTCAAAATTATAGACTAGGATTTGACAATCAAAATACACTGTGAGGAAAAGCCTCCTCATCTTTGTTCATGTACTATGGATAGATCAGACTAAAGACTAGGATTGAGCAAATATAAGACTATTTCTCAATCTTGAAGAGCAGGTGCCAGCTTCACAGCCAAGTAAGCACACTCACGTCAATTTATCAGTGAGTAGTTTATCTCCTAGCATGCAGGTCCCTGTACCCACTTCCTTACTGGATGAATACTGCAGAGGGTGCAATCTTTCCAGTTGTCTGGTAGATGTTTATTAGGATTTATCCTTGGGCTACTCCCTCTGCAAACATATTGTGAGTTTAAAGGCAAATGATTAAGCCAGAAGTGAGTAACTGCCAGTACTTTTCCAATAGTGATGGTGCACTTTATTAACCGCCTCTTCCCCCTTTGTTTAAGGACCTTTCATCTGAAGGCAAGTAGGCATTTTGTCTACTAGTAGCTTTCCACTGAGTTAAGAGACTGTTTGGGAAATGGACCACTTTAAGTTTCTATTTCTTACATACATAAATTAAGAATGAGGAAAACAGTACAAAAGCAGAAGCAAATAACCATGAACTAGAAAATGTAGAACTCAGTTTAAATAACTTTTTCATTAATATAGTAAAACAATCAAATGTCAGGAAAATAATTCCCAATTATTATACCATATTATTATCAACTTAAAACCCTGGTTTATGTAAAAACTAAAAAGAAAAAGTATATTCATTTTGTTCTGTTTCACAAGAAGAAGAGTCAATACTATTAATAACATTAGTGAGAAATATTTTCATGAACAATAGTAGAAATGAGTACAAACTATCAGTACTATAAGGGAGAAGGATATATAGAAGAATGACAAAAAAAAATTGTTTCCACAAAACAAGATGGCAAAAATAACAGAAATAAAACTGAACACATCAGTTATCATAAAATGTAGACAGATGGAGCTGCTATAGTTATAAGAAAAGACTCCCAGTTTACCATAAAAAAATAAAATAAAATTGTAAGATATTTGCCAGAGGCTTGGCTCATATAAAATGGCATTCAAAGTTTAAAGAACAACATTGATTAGGTGGAACTCAAAATATAAGAATTTAAATAGGAAAAGAAGGTTGGTTTATAACCACTAAAAAATTCATAGCCAGCAGAAACAGGAAGATTTTAAATCCAAGACCAGCCTGAACTACACAGCCACACCACACCTCAAAAAAACAACAAAAATCTACACTTAAATATGGTAATTAAGAAGTTTTTCACACTGAGAAACATAGTGTTGAAACATATAATAGAAAATGTTAGAAACTAAGGAAATTAACAAAACTATAATGGTAGCTCAAGATAACATGTGTATATTAATATAATTTAAAATCTTCAGGAGTTGGTTTAAATGACATCATTTTTTTAAATACTATCTTCTGACCCTTCAATAAGGAAAGGGTCTGCCATGTTCAAGCCAATGAGATATTAGAGTTTCTAATAGAAACTCCTTAAACTCTTTAAAGTGAGGACATAGAATCACTGTCATCAGTTCCATCCTTCTTTCTCCTTGTCCACTAGAGATGTACTAGGGAGATTTGAAGCATCTACTTTACAGCTGTGGAGAAAGGGCCAGGAACATTGCAGAGAACACACTCTTGTCATCCTTATACCAAGCGGTCAATGATAACATTTCCCTGCCACTGCAATTCTTTGGAAGATGAATGAAATAAATGATAAACATTCTTCCTGGTTTAAATCTCTGTTACAGAGGATTTGTTTCTTCCAAACCAATGCAATTCCTAACTGAATTGCAATAATCAAAATGTCTTAACCCCATAGTAATCTAAACAATTGGCTTCTGTAAAACATGAAGTATACTGGAACTTGTAGGACCTGTGGGAAGGTGAGAGTATATATCAAAGAGACACTGATCAGGAGGGCAGGAAAGCATGGAGGGTGTTACAGGCAGCCAAAGAAGATTCAGCAAAGGACACAATGGCCAAGGCCCAGGCACTGAGATGAAACAAAGATCTCACTAGACTGGTGAGATTATCTGACACAGGTATAAGATATTCATACATCTCTAAAGAATGCCTTTGTCTTGTTTGTCTGCTGATTTTAGAAAAGTTACAATCAACTGTAAGTATTCTGAGTTTCTATAGGCTCACTTCTAAATCAAACTTTCCTGTTTACAACCTCATAGACTGATCTCAACCTGCCTGAGAGGCAGTCATGTTAATGTCTAAAAAACACCTAGAGTGGCTCTGGTATTCTGTTTGGCCTCTTCCCAGGCTTATTTGCCTGGGAGCTTTTTGCTTTTACTTTATAATAAATGCCCCTTTCTGCTTTGATCTACATGAATACTTTTCCTCACTTCTCCACCTTGCACTTTTTTCTGGATTGTAAGAAGAGACAAACAGCCAGACAGTAACAGCAACAAAATTACAAACTGTTCAAAACATTTTAGTAATTTATAAATGATGTTTAATATCTAGGTCAACAAAGCATCCAACACTATTAATATAAAATAGAAGAAAATGGGACCAAGAACATTTCATATCAAAATTATTAAGTTTTTATTTAATAAGAGGCAGGAAGGAACAAAAAATAAATGATGAGAAGTCAGTGAACAGGGGCAGGTGATTTAGCTCAGTGGTTCTGGAGCCTGTCTTGCAAGCTCACAGACCCGGGTTCAATCCCCCGGTAACCACATACATACTGGATGTGGAGACTTACACCCAGCAGTAATCAGTACCACATACCACACTGCCGGGCGTGGTGGCTCATGCCTGTAATCCCAGCACTAGGGAGGCAGAGGCAGGAGGATTGTGATGTGAGTTTGAGGCTGAGCTCAGGGCCAGCCTGAACTACAAAGTGAGACTCTGTCTCAAAAAAAAAAAGTCAGTGAACAAAAATCACGGGTGAGCAAGAGGGTAGTATCAAAGAAATTACCTGAATGTTAAAAAAGTATTAGAGATCATACGATAAGGAAAAAATGAAGATGAAGAGAAAGAGAAACTAAAGACTGACTCACTAGAGAGGGATAGAAAGGAAAAGAAGGCTGGGAGGGGGGCACTTCTGCACCCTTCAAGAGCCCTCTCCCTGCATCTTTTTGATTTCCTGTCCTGACTAGAGCTCAAAGTCTAAGCCTCTCCCTGGGCCCTACTCCTGTCCGCCTGCTTCCTCTACTTCACCCTGTTCCCTCTGCTGCTCCAGGTCCACCCAGCCCCAGCTGCCCACTTGGAAGGCAGGAGGAACGCAGCTAAGCAAAGGCCAGAGGTCTCAGTCTGGAGACAAAGTGAGCAAAGCCACACATCACCAGCCTACAATAGAACCATAATTATCATAGGCCATATTTATGACAACTAATTCACTTTAAAAAGCCAAAATCACTCAAAGTTATAAAAATAAAAGTGTGAAATTCTTCTAGTGAGCAATTTCCACATCGGCCCCTCTTTCACTACTGCAATGAATCATTCACTTGCAATTTGGAAGAATCAATGAATATGGATATTCTCAGAAAATACTCACATTCAAAGCTAATTACAAGGAAAAATAAAACCAACAGCAGCACTTTTAAGCTCAAGAAATTGTATGATATTTGAAGTGCTAGTTTGAAATGCTTCACTTAAAAAATAAAGAAAGCAAATTACATGATAGACTCATAAAATGAAAACTTAGAACTAGTTTTAAGACAATGAGATGTTAGAGTTCAGTAAAACTGAACAGAAATTCTGCAGCTCAATAAAAATAAATATCTGAACTAAAACAGCATTTTTATTTAGGGCTGCATTTGTGTGTGTGTATGTGCACACACATACACGTTACTGGACATTGAACCCAGAACCTTTACGCTAAGCTATGTCACCAGTCCTGTGTGGTTTTTTTTAAATCTATTTTTTGTGGTTTGGTTTTGTTTTGTCTTTGAGACGGGGTTTTGTTGGCTTGCTAAATCACGACAGCTGAGCTATAACTTGTGTCCTCCTGCTTCGACCTCCCTAAATATTGGGATTATAAACCTGTACCACCATACCCCAATGACACAGCATTTTTCTACTTTATTTTCTACAGAAGTCATTAAGATTGCTACACTGGGGAAATCTTATTTTGGTGAAGTCCAAGCTGGCTGAGCACATGACTATAGATCACCAAGAGACACAGGACACAGCCCCAGGATCAAAATTTGCTCAACCCCACCATGAGCCCTCCTGGATCCAGACTCCAGCTGCAAGGACAGAACATGTCTGCAGGGAAAGCAGTCTGCATCTCAATTTCCCTACTTTCACTCAGGAGCTGTGTGATCATGGGCAAGGTATTGCACCTAAGTCTCTTCTGCTTTGTAAAATGGAGAAGTCAGGAATTAACCAACACCTCTGCAGGGCAGAGAAAGAATGAGGGAAAGTCATGCTGGGTTTTGCTCGTGTGTTTGTTTTATGCATTTATTCTTATTAAAATTAACACTTGGGCCGGGGAGTTAGCTCAGTGGTTCTGGTGCCTGTCTTGCAAGCGCAAGGACCCAGGTTCAATCTCTCCATTAACCACATACAATACTGGGTGTGGAGACTCATGCCCAGCAGCAATCAGCATCACATACTACAGGGCCGGGCATGGTGGCTCACGCCTGTAATCCCAGCACTCGGGAGGCAGAGGCAGGAGGATTGCTGTGATGTGAGTTTGAGGCTGAGCTCAGGGCCAGCCTGAACTACAAAGTGAGACCCTATCTCAAAAGAAAAAAATTAACACTTAAAGGAAATGTGCCCTGTTCATGCCACTGCTGCAGGCCCTGGAGAGATGTGTGCCTTTTTGATGAACAGGCTCAAATCAGTGGATTCAAATGTTCTGGAAACTAATGCAAAAAAGTGAAATCCCCTTCATACAGACCAGACACATGCACACACACACAGCCTAAAGGTGTCTTTTCCATCTCTTTCTTGTTTTGTTAATGCTCCTGAACTGAACTAAAGTCGGAAAACAAGTGGTTCAGACAGTCTGATAAATGAATTCCTCCCAGGCCATCTTACAAATGATTCTGGCTGTCTGTATCATAACACTCAAAGGACACTTCAAATTTTTAGAGTACATTTCATTGTTTCAACCCAAAGTAATGAAACAAGTACTAAGGAAAGTTTTTTTTTTAATCTCTGCTCAATTTCCACTTCAAGCTTACAGCCTACATCACTCAACAGAAAGGAGCCTTGCCCCTTATCCATGGGGATACACCCAAAGTCCTTACATAGATGTGAAATCTCGGTACCAAACCCACTACATACTGTTTTTACTTATACACAAATACCTATGATAAGATTTAATTTATAAATCAAAAACAAGAAATTAAAAACAATATAAGATAAAACAGCTATAATAATATAAGCAAAGTTATATGAATGTCATCTCAGAAAATTTTGTAGTACTAAAGAGTTGTTGCAGCAGTTTTGTTTCTTTTCTTTCCCTGGTTAGATCACACTTTTCCTGCTTCACCTAGAGGAAGCACTTTAGAACTCCCTTCTGGCATATGCAAATTGCCAGAGTCATTACTTGAGAGCTCTGGGGTCATTATTAAGTAGAACACAGGCCAAGAGCATTATGACAGTATAACAGTCACTCTGATGACAGACTCAGCTTCTGTGTAAAAACCAACCAGGTAACGCAGACAGCCTGGATACACTGGACAAAAAAAGAACACAGGTCCTAGGTAGGACACAGTCTAATGGCATGGGTGCATCATGACACTCAGAATGGCACACAATTTAAAACTTAGGAATTGTTCATTTCTGGAATATTCCATTTAATGTTTTCAGGCCATGTTTGAATTGTTCATTTCTGGAACCTTCCATTTTATGTTTTCAGTTGTCCAAGAACAATTGAAACCACAGAAAGTGGAAGTGATAATGGACAAACTACTGAATTAGTTGGTTCTGCTCAGTTACTCCTGAAAATCAATATAAACCTAGTTGTATAGATAATTAGCATAAAAATAAAGGGTTAAATAAATAATAAGGACAGATTACATGTTATCTGTGTTTCTTTGCAGCTACTATCAGTAATTTATTCAACATAGAATTAGTAAGCATGTACTTTAGTTTAGCTTGTTTCTGCTACTGCAACTAAATACCTAAGATAATCAACTTTGAAAGAGGAAAAGTTTATCTTACCTCTCTATTTTAGAGGTTTCAGTCCATGGTCACAAAGACCCATTGCCTTCAGTCTTTTTTTTTTTTTTTTTTTTAAGTTTTCTGAGACAGGGTCTCTCTTTGTAGTTCAGGCTGGCCCTGAACTCACTTGTATTCTCCACAATCCTCCTGCCTCTGCCTTCCAAGTGCTGGGATTATTGGCGTGAGCCACCACACCCAGCATTGTGGTACATGGTAATGGGAATCAAACTCAGAACCTTGCACTTGCTAGACAGATGCTGGAATCACTAAGCTAAATCCTGGCCTCCCTTCAGTCTTGTAATGACGCAGTATGAGTTGGCAGAACAAAGCTGTTCACTTTATGGTAGGGACACTGCAATTGACTAAAGAGAGACAGGGAGAGAGGAAAGAGAAAGGATGGAGAAGTGTCCCAACCAGGACACACCTCTAGTGATTCCCCACTGGGCCTCTCTCTTTACAGGTTATACCACCTCCCAGTAGGGCTACAAGCTAAGGATCAGGCCTCCAACACATGAGCGTTTGGAGAACATGTAAGATCCAAGCCACAGCACCTTAAAAGAATATACAGTAGACCCTTCCCTTCAAACTCAATCAGTTCCTGAGGGCAGGTTGTAGCCAGGTAAATACAGCTGAGATCTAGATGTTTATATCAGTCCACATTATAGATACCAAGAGGCAGATGAATCTTCTATTTCTCTAGTTAACCCAGGCTGTTCATAAGTCAGGCTGGTCAGAACTTGAGGGTCCACTGTATAAGCTAGTAAAGATAAAAGGAGGGACTCACGTACATTAAGGTACTGGGTGGTGATTTTATGACAGGAGGATCACCTGGAGAGGGTGAAATGCAGACATGACTTACTACAGACTTACTCAGAACTCTTGATAAAGTGGTCTAAAATATAGTGAGCTTTCCTGTGAAGTGTGGGATCCTAATCTAAGCAAGTACTAAAGTAAAAACAAAAATTTTTTTAACTCACCTACATGGAATGTAATACAAAGCATAATAAGGGCCCCTAACCTAGCGACAAGTAGAGAGGAGGAAGCAGACCCTGAGAAGTCTTCTGAAAGAAGAAGCAGGCCCTGACCCTGAGCCCTAAGGACAGTCAAGATTCTAGCATCAAGAAAGAAGACAGCACTTGGACTGAAAGAAGCTGGTGAGAAAAGACAGAAAGACTTATCCCTAAAAAGAAGGGAAAAGTTCACAAGCACCTCTTTTTCTTTTCCTTGAATCTTGCTATAGAATCAAGATTTATTTTCTAGGACGGAAGGAAGTTTTCAAGCACATAGTAATGAAGCCAGTTCAGTTAAAGTTATTTTCACAAACATGACTAGAGAAGTATGAGCAGTTAGGACTAAGCCAGGTGGCCTATTCTATGCCCCAGGCCATAAATTACTTAATCTGGCAGTGGCCATGTGGGTCAGTGAAAGTTAGGATCAGGATTTTATTGGGACTGTTAGAAAGTGGGCTTTCTCTTTTCTGCTGAAATTGCTACCTTAGATACTGAGGAAGCCAGTACTGCCATGGGCCATGATGTGGCACCAAAACATGGAGCCAACATAGAGAGAAACAGACTCAGAAAACAACAGATTGCCTCCTAATGACTCTCATCCAGCTACATTGCAGTCTCATTCTTCTGTGGATTCTGAAATTTCTGGCCCAATAAAGTCCCATTTTTGCTTCAACCAAGGTTGAATCAGATTATATGTTCTCAATGAAAAGATTAAGGCTAATCTTATTGCTCGTACAGCCCTCACTTTGAGGACAAATTCAGTAAAAAGACAGCCTCTGTATTTCACTTACCCATTGGTTTATTTCTTTGCATTAATAAAATACGAGTAATGTATAAGAAATCCTGCCTAGGAACTTCTAATTGCAAATGAGGACACTAAACTTCTAAGCTGGAATACCATTAGCAAAGCAAAAAAATAAACAGACTACAAAGACTTCACCGAGGACAAACTGAGCTTGGATCAGCTGGTTCCAAACACTATGAAACTAGATTTATACTTTAGCACTGAAATTGCCACATTCTGAGCTGCTGACACAAGCAAAAATCCATAGTACTGAGAATGATTCTAGGAGACAAACATTGAGCCTGCCTAATAACATTTGGCACCTTGCCCTCAGACCGCAGGTGAAAAACTAACGCATAATCCCTTATCCTCTGCAACCCAGAAAAGGATGGTAGTAGACTTGGCAAGTATCTGCAAAAAACATGGGGAAAAGCCACCAGGATCACAAATATGGCAAGGATACATTCCATAGTAAAGAAGAACAAACAACCAGTTTGGGGGTAGAATTTTGTTCATTTCAGGGCAAATCCTTGAACATCTAAATTTTTAATATTCAATGGGCCTTCTTATGACATTTACATTTACCATATTTTACTGACAGGGATACTTACACTAGTAACACACATTTTCTGTCTCCCCAGCTACAGTCTAAGTCCCTGGAGGGTTAGGATCTTGTCTTCCTAAGCCTAAAATAGTATCTGTCATAAAGTATGTTCAGAGGCAATTTATCAAAACATGAAATACTAAGCTAGCAGAGTTTATCATGAAAAGAATAAATCTGTTTTCCTTTCTTAAAAATAGTAGAACCACTTATTGAATAGTCTTATGCATCGAGTAATTTGCTAAAACCATAGAAATGAAAAGGTAATGAGGGGAAAGAAAAAATATCTTTTAAAAAAGAGAAAGAAAGCATATTTACATAGAGGGTAGAGGAGTTGTAGGGTAATGGGCAAAAATGAGAATTAATTCATGTCATATACTGGTACAAATTCCCAAAGTTGAGTACGATCATGATGTGTATACAAAATATTCCAATAAAGAATTCAATTAAAAAAAAAAAACAGACGGGCCGGGGATTTAGCTCAATGGTTCCAGCGCTTGTCTTGCAAGCGCAAGGACCCGGGTTTGATCCCCGGTAACCACATATCTATACTGGGTGTGGAGGCTCACACCCAGCAGCAACCAGTACCACATACCACAGTGCCGGGCGTGGTGGCTCACGCCTGTAATCCCAGCACTCGGGAGGCAGAGGCAGGAGGATTGCTGTGATGAGTTTGAGGCTGAGCTCAGGGCCAGCCTGAACTACAAAGCAAGACCCTGTCTCAAAAAACCTAAAAAAAAAAAAAAAAAAAACCAGAGATGATTTCACTCATTGACTTGTTGGGCTTATCTCACTCAGGAAGCACAGCTAAGAGGAAAGGTCATGTTCCTCTGTTCTTCCCACTATTTGAATTAAACAGGAACAAACACATGAAGAGACAAAGTGACACTATTTAGCTTAATCCAGAGAGACATTATAAAAGTGGCATAACTATTCTTAATGGAAAAGGCTGCCATGGTGGGAACTGGTTACTGGAGGAGACTAAGTGGAATTTCAGTTATCAAGTTCACATTAAGTCATCCAGATCCTGAGACATACCCGGTCTCTGTCCTAAAACCAGCAAGTCTAGAGAAGTACCTACATTGTCTGTAAGCAGGGTCATGGCCTACAACTTCCTTCTGCTTATTTCCTTATCTTTAGGCCTGAGCTACCTTCCAAGATATGCAATATTTCCTTGACTCATTGCATCAAAACACTTGTAGCCTTTCCCCTTTAAAATACAAACTTTATAATAATGATACTCAGCATGTCCATAGATACAGGAGAGGAACAAGGCAGGTTTGAATGTACTTTTCATGCCCAAATATCTTACAAATTCTAGGACTGGTAAACACAAGAGAAATTGAGGCAGCAACTTGAGGTAAGTCTTTGACTCTCTCCCTTTCCATCCCCTCACACTGATTTTATAGGTTAAGATGTTAAAAATAAGATGTTAATTTAACATCTTAAATTGCAAAAGCAAAAAATTAGGATTAGACTGCATAAAGCTGTTCCAGGGTTTCTCTGAAACCATTTAAATCTTAGTCAAAATATATACCTCCAAAATAGGTTTGAGGCATTACTTTACCCAATGGCAGTCTTAGTTTATTCTGTTTGAGGTTCTTTGGCTGCTTAATAATGGTGAAAAAAAAAATCTCCCAAGCAGTTGTTGGCAAGAGAACAGCAGGTATAAAGATCCCACAGTAGAGAAAGGTGAAGAAGGTTGAGGAATAGAGATCTTCAAAGCCACTGGAGTGGGACACCAGGAAGATGTGAGCTGGAATGACAAGCAGAACACACGCCAGGGAGAGAAGATACACAGGACTGACACAAGGGGAGCCTCTTTAAGAGCTGTTTACCTCAACCTCAGGCCAGCAGAAAGTCACAAGACTTTAAATGGGAGAAAAGCAGTCAGATTGGTGTTTCAGAAATCTTGTTTCAAAGACTTTGGAAACTGTGGATTAAGAGAGAAGAAAGGATGCTAGACATTAACAGAGGGAAAGTTAGGAACTGGCACAGTAATCCAGGCAAAACTTGGCAACAGACAGAATTTAGGGCATGAGAACAGAGGAGAGGAGAGTGACTAGGGATCTCTGTCATAGTCAACTGGCTGATGGTGGCGATGCTAAGAGGGACTACACAGCAGGGCTAAGAATGTAATCCAGTTTTTGACACACTGTATTTCAGATGCCATATGATATCCAACTAGTCCTGGCTAGAAAGTAGCCGGTAGGGCTGACTTGGAGATATAAATTCTTACTGATGATAATGCACTTGTAAGCATACAGATTAATGATGAAATCACTCAGGGAAATGTATAATTTAACCCACAAGAGCTTATTAGAAGGCAGCACTACCATCTGCAGTTCACAACTTACGGAGAATACTGCATGCCAGGTCATACGGTATCTTGGGATACATGCAACATACAAATTCTTCACTACAGGAATAGAAACTCCCACTAACCCCCAAATAACAGGTGGGCTAGAGATCTAAAAACTCGTTACAATCTGACAACATCCTAAAATATCAATTCTAACACAAAAACACTTACCTGTTGACAAAGCTTCCTCGCGAACATCATCCTCACCAGGCTGATGAATATTCCAGGATGTTTTAGGAAGTGATGAGATTTCATCAGGTGATGCTAACTTCACCATGTCCATGTGATTACTCTGGAACTGATACCGAGGGATGAAGCACGTTTTACCTTGTTGGAAAATGTCCTTGATGATCTCTTCAGTCTCAATTTCATCTTGCATGCTCAGAAAGATGGAAATTCTTTTGGACTTTTGATACTGACTGTGTGCAATGACCTAAATAGGAAATTACGACAATTGTAATCCCCGAATCTCCGACTATAGTTCTTTTTTTTTTTTGAGACAGGTTCTCGCTTTGTAGTTCAGGCTGGCCCTGAGCTCAGACTCAAACTCACATCACAGCAATCCTCCTGCCTCTGCCTCCTGAGTGCTGGGATTACAGGGGTGAGCCACCACGCCCAGCACTGTGGTATGTGGTACTGATTGCTGCTGGGTGTGAATCTCCACACCCAGTATTGTATGTGGTTAACCGGGGATCGAACCCTGGTCCTTGCACTTGCAAGACAGGCGCCAGAACCATTAAGCTAAATCCCCGGCCCGCAACTATACTTCTTACACTAGTGTTTTCCCTTGACAGTCTCTCTCTTCTATCTCAACCTTCTCCAATTCACTTTAACTTTACAAAAGAAAAGTAAAATAAAAATAGAGTGGTATAGTGGGTTCAAGGTCACTAAGTGCTGAAGCCTGACTTTCATTCAGAACCCAAGACTTACTTCTCTGATCATTCCCCCTCTGTCACACTCACACTCACAGGCATGAACATTCATTCAAAAGTCAACCATGAGCCACTCTGTCTCATTTCCCCAGTCACCTCACAGGCTGCTCTTTTCTATTCTTGGGTCCATCAAACTTCCCCACTCCTCAGACTATCAGGCTTCTCTCCTTCTTAATTCTACCTATTAAAACCAAAAGGAAGCCCTAACTTTTCCTGAGTTCAGTGGAATCCTCATATATTTGGAGTTTTAATTCATGAGTTGACCACTAGTTGTTCATGTGCCTTAAATGTGATGTCCTGAACCAGTCCATAAGATCCCTGAGGAGGAAAACATGCCTTGTAATTCCCTCTTAGCCCAACTACCCGACTCCACTCTGTCCAAATGAATGTTGAAATGTTCCATAAAATGGGAGTAGGGATCTTGGAGAAAGAATCATTCCTCAGGCAGGAGGGGACTAAGGTTTGCTTACCACAGAAAAGTCAACAATCTCCCTTCTGTTTCTGCTATGCCCTGTCCTGAAAGCTAAGGAGG
The DNA here is from genome assembly GCA_004026965.1 of Petromus typicus. NCBI lineage: Eukaryota > Metazoa > Chordata > Mammalia > Rodentia > Petromuridae > Petromus > Petromus typicus. Next base: position 14,799 of record PVIR01031649.1, read on the forward strand.
TACAGCACATTAGCCCAATGCTAGAAAAGAGGTTACTCCTTTTTCAAAAGCAGCACGGCTGCCATGAGGCCTGGAAAAGGGAGAGCCAATGGAAATCTGGAGCTCACACTTTGGGTAGGCCTTGGGCTCTTGGCACCAGGTACTGGATGAGAAAGTTAAGTGTCTTTCTTGTTCTCTTTAAAGCAGAATATAGAAGCTCAAGAGCTGAATAAGCAATACGAAACATTAGTTAAAATTCAGTGTGAGACTGCGCATACACATTTATTTTCTTCCTTCCCCAAATCTCATTTCCATGACATTTGTAAAGAAGCCCCCAAAATAAAATCCATTATAGCACTGAGCACAAGAAAACAGAGAGTTGGCTAATTCTTATAAGTCGGAGAGTGGATGAAACACTATTAACAGACAAAGCAGCAATTCACAACATTCTGAGAATGTGGACACAGGTGGGGTAGAATCAATTCCTCCAAGGTCCTTCCCAAAATAATTACAAAAGGCAGAAGACTTTCCATTAGCTAACATGCCTTCATTCAGAATCATGTACGAACAAGGGTCATCAAGTAATGCAGGGAGGGAGGGAAGTAAAAGGGGAGAAAAAAAATGTCCTAGAGTTAAAGTGAGGTAACTCAGAGGACTGAGAATTTTTTTTTAATCTAGTTAGTTTTTTCAAATTCAGAAAAGATAACTGTATCTATAAAATATCAACAACCCCAAGGAAGAAGCAATAAGGAATTTAAGAATGAACCACTGGAAACTGATATTAGAATTAATAAGTCTGTGGAGGTAGCTCTGTCATAGAGGTCTTGTCTAGCATTACAAGGCAGTAGGTTTAATCCCCAGCATTCCCTAAAAACTAAAAGTTGAGATCAGAAAAATGGAAAACAAGTTAGGAGAAATTCTTAGGGTAAGAGAAAAAGATAAAAATAGGAAAAAGAGAGAGAAGAAATGTTTCAAAACATAAAGGATCAACTAAAAATTTTTATTTGATGGACAAGAATTCTAGAAAGGCACAAAAGAAAAAAAATAACCAGGGATCTAATCAATAAACAAAGCCAGCAGTTTCTGGGTTGAATGGAAGGCACAGGTATTGAGCAGAACAAGGAAAATATTTGATATTGAAACTATTAACGAAATGACTTCTACAGTGAATACTATGTATGTAACAAAATACTATAAAATCTGTTTACTGGAATTTCAAGTTTTGAAATGAGCCAGAGTTACTGCTCATTAGATTCATTATAGTGACAGAACAATGCTTAAATATAAAGTTTACTTAATTCTGTATTATTCCAACAATTTTTGATTGTCTTTATGTTTATTTTTTGGCAAAATAAAGTGTATAGCTTAATCTTAGCAATAGGTTATGTTTCATTTTATCTGTAAAAATAGATTTACTTTCCTTTTAAGGCCTTCTAGCCCTAAGGGGCTGGTGTGTCATCAAGCCCAGTGCACAGTCAATACCCTGGGGTCTCTCCTTACCCTGCTTCTGAGATAGGCCTGTTGAGTTCAGTGTCTTGTTTCTTTCTTGGATTTTTTTCTTCCATCTTTTTAGGATATATTTTCATATGATTTTAACAACATAATAATGAAGGCCAGAAGTTAACAGAGTAGAAACCAAAAAGAATAAAGGGACACTAACTTCCTCATCTTAATGTGTTAAGGCATGAACCCGAATTTGCCATACATTACTTTTCTGATAAAGTTCAAATTACAAAACAGATGCTATGCCAATAGGAATACTTTTTAATGATCTAAAGAAATACATCAGTGACACCTTTTTTTTTTTTTTCTTTTTTCCAGTGCTGGGGACTAAACCCAGGGCCTGTGCACTAAGCCATATCTCCAATCCCTCATATGATATTTTTTTAGTATGAAACTAAGCATAAATTGCTAAATTTCATGCCGGGGAGTTAGCTCAGTGGTTCCGGCACCTGTCTTGCAAGCGCAAGGGTCCAGGTTCAACTCCCCGGTAACCACATACAATATTGGGCATGGAGACTCACGCCCAGCAGCAATCAGCACCACATACCACAGTGCCGGGCATGGTGGCTGGCGCCTGTAATCCCAGCACTCAGGAGGCAGAGGTAGGAGCACTGCTGTGATGTGAGTTTGAGACTGAGCTCAGGGTCATCCTGAACTACAAAGTGAGATCCTGTCTCAAAAAAAATAAAAAATAAAAAATTTCCTAGGCTGGGCTATAACTTTCAATCCTCCTGCATCACAAAGCTGGATTAGTGTCCACAACATTGTTCATCTAATATTTTTATTGAGTATTCACTAAAGAAAACACTGTTTTAGTCATAATGCATTGTTTAGAGCCATGATCCACTCACTGGTTGATCACTAAATGTATATATGAGAGCTGAGAATTATATTCACCATATGTGTTTATTTGCTCATATGAGATAAAGATTATTATTACTGAGAATCATGGGCCTGTTTTTTTCTCTTTTTAATCTTTCAGTTTCCTCCTTCAATACTCATAGTTGTAATTCTACTGCTGTCAGTAGTTCTGCTTCTACACAACTACTCCCTTCTGAATTTTATGAATAATACTCTACAGACATTCCTCAGAGTCTGAGAGAGAATGGAGTAGACCTAGAGTTCAAAGACGACCTGGGTAACACAGCAAGATCCTGTTTGAAAAACATCTCCCATGAACAAAGATACCAAAATGTACTCATGATTATTTTCCCTATGTCTGTCCAGAAATCTGCTCTAAGTCTCACTCCTGATGCTTACTAATGCTGAAGTGTTATCCTTACTCTACATATGGAGCTACAGGTGCCTCACTCTCCTGCCAGTGCTCTAACCCCCATCAGTCAGTTTCCAGTTCTGCTGATTCTCCTGCGTCTCTCCACGGTCTATCCTCTGGCTTACATCTCCATTATCCTCCCTGAATTATCACAATCACCCTTCTTCACTGCTCTCCGTATTTTTTTTTTCTTTTTTCCCCAGCCCATTATCCAAGTACTACCAATATGCTCTTCCTACGGGCTCTAGCAGAAGTGGGGAAAGCCCTGGATATGTTGTCACACACCGCTTTACTTCTTACCACAGGGCTGGTGGTCAGCGTTCAAGTTAACGTCAGAACACATACACCACTCGACAGGTCTACCAAGGGTCAAGGTCTGGGTAGAGAAGCACGAGGTGTGTTCCATCATACCCTTGTTACCTGTTTCCAGACTGCCAGGGGTAGTGCTATTCATTCTGTAGACTGTGTTGGGTTAAAACGTTAAAATGCTGGTTAGGGTCAGGATAAAAAAGCTCAGGCTCTTCTGATCACCTGGCCTCCCCTCCCCCAACGGTCCACCCAGGGAACCTGTGAAGCAAAGTGGTCCGGGTCGGGCTCCTCCCCAACTGCTCTCAGTTTCCCAGCTAAGCCCTGCAGGGACCCACTGCTCCACTATCTGCTTTCCCGGCCCGAGAAGCAGAGGCACACGCAGGCGATGGAGCACGGACAGAACCCGGGTTCTACATCACAGAGCAACACCGCACCTGGACGCAGGGGGCGAGGAGGGAACGTAAGCGCGCCCGAGGGGACGTGCACGTGCCCACAGTGGGGAAGGCGAGGACGCATGCGGGGCCGAGACAGCGGAGAGGAGGACACGTGCGCACGACAGAGGGTCAACTGTGCGCGCCACGGGCCGCGCTGCGTCGTGAGCGGTTCTGCCGCAGCTTCCCGCGCGAGACTACGTGCCGCACACCTTCTGCGTTAGCAGGTGGGACTGGCGCCGGCGCTCCTCAGCACTCAAAGTGGCCAGACGCTGCTTCAGCTCGGCTCGAAGTCTGCGTTTGGCGCTGCTCACGGCCGCCATCGCTGCCATCTCACTGTCTTGGGCCACGCGCCTTTCGGGCCGCGCACGCGCAGCACTTCCCCGGAGCCCGCCCGGCCTCAGTCCCGCCTCCCAGGCCGGACCCCGCCCCACCTCGCCACGCCCCGGTCCCGCCTCCAGGCTGACCAGACAGGATCCCTACCGGCTTTCTCCCTCCGCGATCTGGTCACTGCGAGTTAGCATGCATGGTCTGGAATTTAAAAGATTTACGAGTTGATATGAACATTTAATGAATTTGTGTTAATAATGGACTTTATATAAGCTGGCACAAAAACATCACCATTCAGCAGTGTCCTGGCCCGCAGGTGGGGACGAGCCCTTTGGACGGAAGCCAGTGCAGCCGCGGTCATCACGGCCAGGTCTTCCTTGGGCCGGCCAGGTCTTCCTTGGGCCGGAGTGAACAACGCTGCTCCCACCACCAGGGTGGGCCAGAGGTTTCTAATAACTGAATCGGCACTCTAAAAAATGACAATAATTAAAAGTACACCTACTGTCCACATCATACATTTTTTTTTTTTTTTTAGGTTTTTTTTGAGACAGGGTTTCACTTTTGTGGTTCAGGCTGGCCCTGAGCTCAGCCTCAAACTCACATCACAGCAATCCTCCTGCCTCTGCCTCCCGAGT
>PVIR01031650.1:0-19315 GCA_004026965.1 Petromus typicus
ATTTCTTAAAAATACATCTTCTGACTTCTGTGACATACAATTGCTGAATTGTATTGAGTGATACCATTGTATGGAAGATTTGATACGGATGGAAATTACATGCTTCATAAAATCACGTGCTCTTCAGAGATAGTTCCCTTTGTAATTAGTGATCATATTAAACATGCATCACTAATATTTTTGTGTTCAAATAATATGAATAATTTGAAGGTATATTATAAAAATAAAAATATTCTTGCCTTACTAATTATAATATTCATTTTATATTTTGTGGAGTTTGGGTAAAGAGGAAAATGAGAATCAAGGGTGAAAAAGGGCATTGGCCTGAGCAAATGGGAGAGGACCATTTCCACCTTATAGAATGTAGTGAAACAGTGCAGGAGAGGGTCATGGGAGAAAAATCAGGATATTTTAATTTTGTGATGCTTTTTAAATGTATATGAAATACAAAGAGGGATACATGAAGCTCCCCCTGAGAAGGGCCTGTATGATTGTTTTATTTACTCAGGAATCTTTGTCACTGTGACCCAGGATTTCTTGGCAAGTAACTGAGCATGCTGGAGGGTAGAAGATCAGTTTGAGACCTAAGTTTTGTTTTTATCAGCATGTAGTATTATTTTCACTCGTGGTTTCAATGAAGCCACTGGAGGCATGACTTTATGGAGACAGGGGGACATGAAAAAAATTCAAAGTTGAGTACTGGTTATGCTGCTCTTTAAAGTTCTGGAAAACAGAGAATATCTCTTAATCATTACTTTTATCATTTCTAGCTCTATGAATCCCTTATCTCACTAGCTGTATGAACACATACATCTGCCCTATAGCCATATTGATGTATTTGTCCATAAATCCTTACCAATTTATATCTATCCCTGCATCCACATCTGCATCTGCTAACAGTTATTAATGTCAATATTTATATTGACCTACACACATATACATCACAATGTATGCACAGGTAAGAGGAAGGGGGAGGGGAGAGGATGGAGAAAATAATTAAAATGTGTGATATACAAGTACCAGCTCCCCACAAGGAATACCATCATTCCTTATATGTACTGCAGACAAAATGAAATTTCTTTTAATAATAATAATAACAATAATAATAATAAAAACCCTGTACATTCACCATCACAATCACTGCCATGATACTAGCAGCAATAAAGCCAAACATTCTGGAAATGAATATCTAATTGCAATTAAAAAATTAAACTATTATTTATTTAATTTTTTGCAGTTCTGGGGATTGAACTCGGGTCCTTGTGCTTCCAACATGGGTGCAGTACCACTTGAGCTAAATCCCTAGTCTCCTAACTGCAATTTTAAGAGGATAAGATTTTGAAAAACTTAAGAGGCAGAGAGAGAAAGAGACAGAGAGAAAATGAGATGTGATACATTTTAGTAAAAAGTGGATATGATTTGGCAAAAAATAATTTGTGTAAAGATTAATTTTAGAAAAAAACACAAAAACTGTAGAAAAGCAAGGCTAACATTATATAGAATAACTATGAAAACTGATAAAACATCATTGTAACATAAGGAAATGGGACAAAACATAAAAACTACAGTGTAGAGGAATTAGACCCATAAATGTGTATTTGGAATAATAATGCTGAATTTCACTGAAAACAAAATAAATGCAAATTAAAATTATACATCACATCTAACATATCAACTAATTATAAAATTTAAAGCATTATCAAGAAAATAGTGTTATTCCCAAGAGATGAAATGAATGAAACGTTTTTGTGCATTTTTAGTGGTAATTTCTGAAATCATATAGTAATAGATTCTCCAGTTACAGATTTTATTATTTTTGATCTATAGTTTATTACACTTCATTTGCTCAGAAAATATCTAGAGAGTAAAAATTGATCATTGAGATTATTGCCAATAGTATTTATGAGATCAAAAACTTTTATTCTGTCTAAATACTCAATTGTATGGAAATAGTCATGTATACATGCCTATGAGATATATTCTTAGATAGAAAATAATTAATGTTGTGTAACAATATTAAATATAATAAGGATATGATTATTATATATTAAGAGAGAATATATCAATTCCAATGAACATTTTGATTAGATCTTTGGGAAGAAATATCTATTAATTCAAAAAAGCATATAACCAAATATTTATAGTGGTTAAGTTTTGTTTATAACTCCATGATTGTATAGATATATCTTTTCTCTATAATTTAGTTAGTCTATACATACTTTCTGCAAAACCTGTTTTAAATCCATATTTCTATAAAATGAAGTCATCTTTTTTTGGCTCATAAATTCGGTCTGATTCTCTTTTTTAACTCTAGAGAAATAAATAAATTTCAGCCTCTATGTTTGGAGGCTTCCCCTTAAATTCCATATGATAGGATGTCATTAATTTTTTCTCTTAGAGAATTTTCAGAGCCGCTCAGTCTTCAAAGCACTTCCCTTGATCCTGTTTGAGAAATACAAATCCTCTATTGTGTCTGCATTGTGTAAGTGCCGATTTTGGCAGAAGGCAGGGACAATCCCCTCCCCCACTCCAACCTGTGTAAGTGCATCCATTTTAAAGTTCCCAGGGGTGTAAACCATACTCAGTACTTTGAATTTGCAGAGAATCTATCACTGGCTCTGGCACACTGCCAAACAACATGCCCTCATGAAGGGAACAGAGAAAGAAAATTGAGGCGTTCAATAAGTTGCCCACTGTAGGGCAGTTGAAAAGAAAATTGATACTCAAAATTCCCACTAAGTGATCTCTAGGTCTTTTAGACTTTTCAAACTACTGGGATACATTGAAGTGTTTAAATTTGTTTCATCTATGGCCACTGAGTTAGCTGAATTAATACTTGGGAATGTGAATGGCAGTCTGACTGACAGCAGATTTTCCCTTGAGGACAATTTAGAGGAGATGAGCATTGTAAAGATAAGGACTTTCTAGTACAACTTTTCTCCACCCAGCTCCCTGCAGATCAAAGTCTGAGCACTTTTTTTTTTTTTGTACCAGTACCAGACCTGAATCATGGACAGTCTAAAGATTAATAACTAAATTAATGTACTTGTCCAGATACAGATATATGTATGAACATGACACAAGCACACAAATACATACGTGTGTATACACATATAAGTTGTGCTACACGTATACACATTTAAGTTGTGCTATACATTTCTTTATGCTTAAAAATTGAAATTATCTTGTTAAATTTTAGAATGTGGAGGGTTATTTCTTGTCCCAACATAATAAATCTCTCAACAGTCTTCTACTTAATAAGGAAATACTTATTTCTCTTTTAGAACTTGCAAAGCCCCTCATATCTTCAAAGTAGTTCAGTATTTGAATTAATTTGTTCTGATATGTGGTGCATGTTAGTTATTGGTATATGAATCTTGGAAGTGTCTTTCACAGAACTTATCATAAATAAAATACGGTAATGTGCTAACTAGGTAATAAGGGTGGTCAGTGTTTTGACATTAATCTTTTAGGTAACAGCAGCACTCTCACAGGGGCCCTGGTTTGCTGTCATGTGGAATACTGAGCAGCCTTAAACACATTTCTCTGGAGACCTCATGGGATGATGCATTTTTAAAGAGACACCTAGTACCCCCTGGGAAACTCCAGCCAGTCTCCAGCACGCTGGCTCTTCCATCTGGCCCGAGTTTCCCTGGCTCAGTGTGCACATCACCCCACACGAGGAACACTCCGAGAACTAAAAACTGCCCACCCTTCATTATGCATGTGGCGTGCAAGGCGACTCACCACCTAACAGATGTCATAGCCAAGTACTCAGGCTCGTGTCATGATTCATTCATCTTAAGACAATCTGCTTCAGAAACGCGAGGCTTTTTATAAATTGGTAGAATTCTGCTTTTGAGTAATTCTATTAAATATTGTCTGTTTATAATTTTAATTTCTTTTTTTTTTCCTCCTGAAACACAATAATAGACTTCAGACTGTTTGCTTTCTGGTTTGCCATTTGTTTTAGATTCATTTGGAGAACTGCCACTGAACTAATAGTAAAGTATTTTTGTCTGGAATGGTTAGTAAGATAACTGGATATCAACCTAAAATTCAGTTTTTAATGTCTGTATGAACCTAGTGAAAGAGTATATAGCTGCCCTTGTAATGCAGGCAAGATATTCTTGTCGAGTAGTATTTTACATAATATTGTCATTAAACATGGTCTATCTTTAGCAGATGAGGCAGACAGTAATAAGTCAAATGGGGATGAAGAATTATCTGAATCCGAGGAGGTACACTTGCAAATGAGCAACTGAAATTGTTATTAAAGGTAGGGATATGATATCCACATTAATACACTAAAAGCCTGAAAGAAATGTTTAACTATTGGGAGTAATTATCAAAGGCTTTTTCATAAGAGAGCATGTTACATAGTCTTCTATTTTAGGAGACATATTTTTCTATGCTGGAATAAAGAACCCATAGATTCTTTGCTACAGCTGTTTCAAGCCTGATTGATCTAAGTACTATAGCCATAAAAGGAAAAGTAGCTTAATTAAAAAATGTTAGAGAAGAATAGAATACATTTACAATAATTTTCTTTCTCCTTCTAGTCAAATGCAAGGAGGAACATCATCCATTCTTTTAAAGAGGGCAAGTCAATATCTGGGCCTTTGTAATTATCTTCAAACCCTGATGTTGCAAGAGCAGGTGCATAAACAAAGAAAACATAGTGTAAAATCCCAAATGCTCACCATTAAAAGAGAGAGGAAAACTATTTAGATTTTACTTAATTTATTTTTATTTCTCTTTCTCACCTTGTATTGTAAGTTTGAGTCAAACACTAGCACTGCCGCTTCCAACCTTAGTCTCATAAAAAAACAAACAAACAAACAAACAAACAACCCAACATTTTTACCAAGTGTTTTACTTTCAAATTCCGTTTATACTTTCCTCCTCAAAGGCATCTACATTGATTTCCTTCTTACCTGAAGGTGAATACGTCACATTGGTTTGATGATTTGCTTGTTTATAAAAGGAGTTTATCCTTTTAGTATTTACACAACTCTTGAAAACTATGACGAACAGCCACAGCAGGACTATTTCTCAGTCAGGCCATCTTTTTCTCTCCTGTGACTTTGGAAATTGATTTCCTATGCACATTTGGAGGAACCCTATAGGAAATAGTTTTCTTATGATTGTATCGTCAATTGCTTTCAGTAAGTACCTCTAATGATAGGCTACAGTGGGAGAGAACACATACTTTTAACCAGAACAGGTGGATATTTAAAATTTTCATTGCATGTTTGCAAAGTTCTCTTTTTGATAAGTTTTGGAAAACAGCTACATTTTTTCCAATAGTCACAACAGGAAAAGAAACTGTTTGGAAGAGTGTTTTGAAGTACTAATCACAAAAATCTGTAATTCTAATATCATTGGGTTGCCATTCTCAGCAATTATCTCAATTGATTTAGCATCTAAGCGACCTAGTCCCAAGGGGGTTACTCTATATCATGTCCTGGATGGACTACAATCCAAACATAATTTATTTCAGCAGGAACGTCTCACAAAAATTGAATCATTATCTTCAATTCCACCCTATATTGGGTTTAATTTTAAAAGTCTTCTTTTACTACTCCATGCGAAAATAATAAGATATTTTATAATGCCCAATAACACTGTATAGAAAATAAAACCAAATACCACCCACTGTCATGCTCCCCAGAGTACATATTAAAGGCAAGGCAAAACATACCCCACAAAACTAAGGGAGGGCATGAAACCAAGCTGGACTAAACAATTGAAGAATACATATTACAGAATCATAAATCTCTCCATTCTTCCGATATAAAATTTAATTCTTATATAAAATTTACTTTGTTTTGCAGATCCTTCATGAACTGATATAGCAGGGAATTTATTATATTTTTTCAATCTTTTCCTGTGGGCTAAAGTCAAACTGTAGAATTAAAATGTTTGAAAGGGAAGTTTTATTTTATTTTATTTTTTTTTTTGTTTTTAAAAACGTGAGGAAAGTCTCAATCCCTTTTATGGTCTGGGAACAGTTTGTAGATTCTGTATCTCTCCTATGCAGAAAAACACGCCTGTGATTTCCACTAGTTCCTTGGGAATAAGGTGCTTCTAGTTTTGGACAAAGTACCTCAGAAGACTCAATATTCAGGTTATCCAGAGTTACCCTTAAATTGACTGAAAAAGGTAGAAACCTGAAGAGTAAACTCCGCTATCTTAAAGGACCTATCTTATGTGATATTTACAATATTCAAGACTTGCCCTCCAAGTATTTGCTGATGGAGGAGAATCTATAACCCATCTCAAGCTATTTCTTACAAAAAACTTGGCTGTGGGGAAACAATAGCTGATACGGGTTCAGCCCATTCCCCCGTTGGATTGGAGCATCTCTCATCTCAAGTTCATATTCCTTCAGAGTATAGACCAATAAAGCACCTATTTCTGGAATTAACTGCGGTTTAAAAGAAAAAAAAAAAAAAAAAGAAATGACCATATCTGTAGCAGCATGTAGGATATCTCGGCTGGAGAGATAGGCCTTATTATGTGGCAAATCCCTCCTCTTCCTCTGGCTATTTCTTTGAACAAGCTACTTAAACTCTCTGTACTTCATTTTAATCATCTAGAAAATGAAAATTGCAACAGTATCCACTTCAGGAGGCTACTGTGGGAACGAACAGGTTAATCCATGTACCATGCATGCAGTGCTTCAAACTGGACTGGTCACATGCCAAGCATTACACAAGCATTTATTGATATATGAGTCCATTCACTGTCTCTATATTGGATTTCTCTGTGGTCTTGTTGGCACTCAGTATAGACAGGCACACTTACAGCATTTTGTTAGTGAAGATATTATTAAAACTAAGTAGGAATGTAGTAACTCCACTTATGATGCTCTGCTCTTTCTGTTTTCACCTTTTTTAATATTCCGTGTACACTGGGAGGCTGAGCCCTACAAGTCATGCAGATACTTCTTGGTGTTCTGCTTGTCTAAGTCACAAAGAAGGTTAGGAAGAATGAAAAGTGAATGAAGTCACACGTGTGTTGTCCTTTATCTCTTTGTTGGGATGCTTCTGGTTAGCTGAAAGCCATACTTCCCAAGACTTTCTCAGTCCAAGCCATTTCTCCTTACCTCTTTTAGCCTACAAGGTGGCTGCTGTTACTTGTGCTACCTGCGTGTAGTTGGCCTCCTCTGAGTATGAATGCTGTAAATAACTGTCTTTGGTCACCTTGCATCAATGTGTCATCTCCCTTTTGCCTGGACTGTGACTGACACGGCCTCTTATTCAAAATGATTTACTATCTTCTCCCTTCTCTCCTTAAATCCTGTTAAAATTACAGGAGTCATAGTAAAATAGTAATGAATCCAGGGAAGACTGGCTGTCCCATGGCGTGAACAGTGGAGTAAAAATACAATGTGCATATTCACATTGCAGTGCATATAAATGGAGCCAAGAACTGTGCACCCCTATAATATAAGCTTTGAAACAATTTATTTTTTCCAAATAAAATTTTAGAATAATTTATACTTTGAAAGAGCAGGAGTCTATTGAAGTACAAATCAGTGGATTGGATTCCAGTTACTAACAAGGTAAAACATTTGCAGCAATCTCATGTTGGAAAAAGTTCCAGAAGGATAAAATGCAATGCATGGTGAGTACAATTCTCTAAAGAGGATGTTTGACATAACAGGTACCTGCAGAAACCAGAGAAAAAGGACCATCTCTCAGGTTACAAGTAAAACTGGAGAGATTCTTGTCTTTAATGGCTGTACATAATGAAATCGTGCCTATAGGTGGATTTATAGAACAAAGAGCCTCTGGAAATACCAAGAAAACATGATAATTACAGCTTTTCTGTTACTAGTTATCTGCAAATCTACATATGTATCATTCTTGCTGAGCGGGGGAACAATGAATAAAAGTTTAAAATAAATCACTCAGACAAATCTAAAGTGATCTGGTAATTTAGTTTATTTGAATGTATGGAAGTAGATTTTTTTTTCAAATGTTATGTGAATATCCACGTACATGTGAAAACAAAATTTTGCAAATAATGACATTATGGATTCATTGAAACTTTGGAGTTCTTTCAGAAGCCACTAATTTTAAAATTGTAAACAGAAAATGCTTGAAATGAGAGTAATAAAGAAATATATTCAGGGCAAACCCACTCTGGGGAAAGCAAGAGGAAAGTGCATTCATGATATTTGCTGTTCTTTCATTTAGCAAAGTACCTTTTATTGTACTATTTTGGCAACAATATACACAGTATAAAAATTCTTTGCTATGATTGTTTACATTTTAAGAAGATGATTTGAAGAAACATAAAATTTCTCCTTTTCTTCTTCACACAATGAATATAAAGGATACTTAGTGGCAGTGAAATTAATTTCTCTCCTTTAACAATGACAACTAGTTTAAAACCACCGCCAATAGAACCAAAAAACATTCAAGGACATGTGGTCATTTTAAAATAGCTTTGACACTTGCAAATATTTAAATAAGCTTTAAGTATGGTTTGAAGTGGCAGAATTTATTATTGTGAAATCATTTTTAGGCCAACTTCACATTATGGTGTTTTAACTTCTTTCCCAACCAAAGCGGAGGAAACCAAAGCAAAGCAAAAACAAAAATAAATAAAGCATAAGCAGAAAAGAAGGGGAAGAATCCAAAGTGGTTAAGAAAAGTAAATAAACTAGACATGGTGTTTTGGTGCGCGAGTTATGTGGTTAATACCAGTCACACAAATGCTTTTAGAAAATGCAAGTTATGTACGCATATGATAGATACTTATAAAATAACATAGGTTTTTTTTTTTTTTTTTTTCTTTTGCAAGGGAGGGAGTGGAGTGGTGCTTCACTGAATAATAGAAGCTTTAGTTCTAGTTTGAGGCCCTGGGAGCGATCTTCAGAGCATCAACAATAGTATCCTCTTGTCTTTTTCTCCACATGAATATAATAAGCATATCCTTAATGGAGATGATTCTTCTAGGTCCTTGCAGGGCATTTAGTACCACATTTCTCAAACTGTCCTTGGAGTGCCTGAGGAGAAGATGTTTCTAAAGATGCTTTGGCTGGCATAAGTATTGTTAGGTTAAGTTTGGACTTACTTGGTCCCAAATATCCATTGGTACTTTTAGGCTTAGGATGAAGAATTGGCACTTGGTTAACATTTTAGGTCATGAAAATCAACTTTCTGAGGCAGACAGAATAATTTCAAAATAGTGTGAGCATTTGATTTTTTAAAAACTGAATCTCTATGAAGAAACAATTTTTGTTTTGTGAAAAGAAAATCATTTTTATTCTGGAAACATATATCATACAAACTTTACCATTTTAATTTTTTTTTTTTTTTTTTAGTTCCGAAGAGTTACATGGCTGTGCAGCCATCAACCATTGTCCAGTTCAGGACTTTTTTCTTAAACTGAAACTCTCCTCACTTAGTGAGTCTCTGCTTCCTCCCTCTCCCCATCCCTCCCAGCCACTGTTCTACTTTGTGTTCCTACAGGGACTCATAGGAGTAGGATCATAGCCTTTGCTCGCCTGTGCCTGGTTTATTCCACTTGGAATTATACCTTCAAGTTTTTTATGGGCTGGAGCCTGTGTTGGAAATTCATTGCTTTTTAAGGCAGAATGGTATCTTTGCTTAAATATACCGTACTCTGTTTATTCATTTAAATGTGGGTGGACATTTAGACTGTTTTCACTTTTTGGCTATGATCATTGTTTACAAATGTCTGCTCAAGTTCTTGTCTTCAATTCTTCTGGGTATGTACCCCGGAGTGGAGTTCCTAGATCATGTGGTGATTGTGTTCAGTTTTAAAGAATTTGCCATATAGAGGCTGTGTTCTATGGAAACTACCATTTAATAATGTTGCTGCAGTCCTCAAGAGTCCCAATTTCACCATATCCTGACAACTGTGCTTGGTTTCGTTCTTCTTTACGTTTGTTCTCCTAATGAATGTGAACCAATAGCCTATTATGCTTTTGACTTGTGTTTTCCTAAGGCTTGATGTTGTTGAGCATCTGTGAAGAAAATAATTTGGAATTATTTTAAATCTAAAACAATATTAGATTTAGAGAATTGAAATTTCCTTCTCAAATCTAAATCTATTAGGTGGGCTTAAAGTTTTTTTTTTTTTTTTAAGAAGGACTGTTAAAGTCACTGCATATTTAATTAAATTTACATTAAAGATGAAAGTATCAAAACTACTCTTTTGAATAAACAATGAAAAAATATTTTGTGCACTTTGTAAGTGTCTAGATTTTGTGAGCAAGTCTCACATTTAAAACAAGTGTTGTAAGATATGAAGAAAGTGTGAACTCCAAAAGCAAACAACCCAACAATCAAATTGTGATATTAATCAAAGAAATATTTGAGTATTAAGGAATGCCAGAAAAGTAGAGCACAAATTTTAAAATCCTAATTTCTTTCACACAACAACAATCCAATTTGAAGAAGGTGTGAAGTGAGTTAATGTCTTCGTTTCAGAGCCATTCATTAGTCTTGTAGATAAACAACGGGGACTATCTTTGAAAAAATACCATGAAGAGCAGTGTTGAAGGCAAAGAATATGGTCTATTTGGAAACAGATGGCCTGTAAAAATCAAGCTTTATGGAAGAGGGCTTAGAGGAATTTTGCTGGTTGGACGTAAAATGGTTATTTTTTCTCTCTGAATATTTCCATTTGATCAGAGAAAGCTTTGTGGTGATATTTCTGAAGCCATGACTCTGATGCTGCCAGCCAAGGAGTTTCAATGGTTTTCTCTGAAAAGTAGTTTCATACTTCCTTTTCCAAGACAGTAAATTACCCAAACAAAAGTAACATGTGTAGTTTGCTGGAGGCCATATAAAGAAAGAGAGAAATGTGTTTGCGCAGCAACAAAAAACTGTGGCTTTATTGGCAACACCATCAAAGCTAATCCATTTGCTTGCCAATGCAGTGTGAATCCATTGCAAGATGTGTCAAATCTGTTAGAGAAATAATTTTCCTGGAGCACCCACTTGCAGACTGCAGCTCTTTCTTTAAGCCTGTGACTGAGAGCAAAGACTGTTTCTATGGCAGAGTGGAGCTTCTCTCTCTTCTGGTGTTCCTTCTTATAAAAATCACATACGCAAGTGACAATTCCCATTGTCACTCATCAACATTTCTTCTAGCAGATCACTGGGAAGACTTACTCCAGGAGACCTCCTCTTACCATCTGATTAATAACCACTTCTGACCTTAATGAGCTGGTGTCACTTAAGATGTGATTCTAAGAATTTCTTTTTTCTTTTCTTTTCTTTTCTTTTTCTTTTCTTTTTTCTTTTCTTTTCTTTTTTTAGAAAAGAAAAGAATTTCTTTTTCTACCAACTAGAAGTGTTCAATGATTGTTGCAGGCATTCTTAGGAATTAATAGAAAATACACAAAAAAGGATGAATTCTACCTCTGTATTATGATAATATATGATAAATAAATGTATAGGAGGTGATGTAAATCTACCAGAATCTTATTTAGACTCAATCCAAAGGTTTTACTATATTTCTTAAGCAGTGAGGACAAGTGAAAGACAATGAGGAGATATAGATAAAGCCTTTTGCTTCTGAATATCTACTTTTGTGCTGCAAACCACTGAACATCTGGGCATCATAGCTAGAATGACATCAATAAGCAATATAAACAAAATCGCAGAACCCTGTTTCCTGTTCTAATAGTCTTGGTTTTGGCCAATAGAATGCTTAGGATTCTATGGAAGATTCTGGGTTGTCATTCATTGATATAACTGTGTATCTTCTAACTTTAAAAACTTTATCTTAAGTGTCATACAAAGGGTCAGTGTGAGGTGGCATTCTCTCTACTCCTACACTTAGGTTTAGAACTAATAATAGGTTTCAGCATGCATATATTTTCTTTAGCTAATATATTTCTTATGGAAATATTTTGAAGACAGGGTCAAATAATGTTTATGATGTTGATAGCTTTGTATTTACTGTGAAGTATTAAATTATCATATTTGCTAACTTATAATTAAGTGTGCTACTACATGATGCATTTGACTTGAAAGATCTGGGCACACTATACCTATCACTTTTTGTCTGCCATGATGTTTGGTGCTGTTACTGTCTATCACTAAGAGATGATATTGTAGAACAATTGTGGAAAATGTTCTAGATGACTTTGAATGGTACTTTAGCCCTTTTTCCTTTATTTAAGCCAGTAAATTGCAAAGCTAGGAAGACAGGAGAAGACAGGGAAGTACAGAAAAATATTACTCATAGTTATTTTGTCATTAATCACACACTTATAGTACTTTTATATCTACATAGTACACTATTATATTTTCATTGTATAATAATAATATTAAAATATATACACATCTTGAAAAAGAAGTATATAAAATGTGTGGAATAAAGATTGTTTGAAAATAATTTCCTTAAGCAATATTGAAATCATATTATTCTGGAAAAAACTTGAAGAGAGTATATTAAGGATTTGTATGATAGTCCATGAATCATTTTTCATTGTTTATATGAAGTAGGTACTTAATAAATAGAATTGAACAGGTTTCCAGGGCTTAAAATATTCTTCTTGATTATCTACTTGACAAGTATATTGAACAATTGTAAGATATTCTATTCATATTTCCTATTTGTATTTTTAAAGTGCATTAAATTTTCTGAGATTATAGGCACCTTTTTCTTTCTTTTTTGGAAAGGAAATTAATAAGGAAGACAGAGAATGTAAATGTTCTGGGAAGGAAATGTTTGACCAGATTTTTATTTTTTAAAAACATTTTATCTAGAATTTCTATGCATTTGAACATTGGAATTTTTATTGTTCGATTGAGATTTCCAAATGTAAACATGGTAATAGAGAGTTAGTCATTTTAATATCTATGTAAATAGCTTTTATCAGTTTGAGACAAAGACCGTCTATTCCAATTTTCTATATGGTTTTAGTCATGAGTGAGTGTTGGATTTTGTCAAATGCTTTTTCTGCACTACTGAGATGACCATTTGGTTTTTGTCCTTGAGTCTATTAATGTAATATATTACCTTTATTGATTTACATACGTTGAACTGTCCTTGCATCCCTGGCATGAATCCAACTTGGTCAGGGTGTAGGATCTTCCTGATGATCCTCTGCATTCTGTTTTATCACTAATTTTCACTAACTCCATGAAATACTTTTCACAGAAGAAAGCAAGCAGAAGAAACATTATATATCTTCCACAAAACAAAAAACATGACCAATTCCACTTAACTGTATACATATGTATTACACATATCCATATTCGAGTATCGAAATAAAAATGTTAAATGTATACATGAAGCTGTAGAATTTCTCATCTTGCAAAGAAATAAAATAAGGTAAAAATAAGTGCAAGGGAAAAGAAGCCTTAATACAAAGAAATCCCTAAGTTATGGAACCCCACTTACCGCATTAATATAAAGCCATATGTTATGGGGTGTATCTAGATGTCCTCTCAAAGCCCTCATATGTGGTGATTTTGGGAGGGGGCTGGATCATGGATGTGTGATACTGAGATGAAAAATGTGTGGTGTTAAATTATTCCACTCTTTAGCATACTTCTGGGTGTAGATAAAGAAAAAGCCAACCCGGATGTGGGTGGTACCATCCTAATGGCCTGTAGACTTAATGGGATAAAAGGGAAAGGGAGGCTTGCTTTAGTTATTGATTGCTGCCATTTTCCTGCCCTTGCATGGACTATTCTCCTCTGCCATGCCACCTGCCTTGAAGCCTTCCAACTATAGACTGAAACCTCTGTAAAATATGAACAGAAATACATCTTTCCTGATTTAACTTGTGGATGTCAGATATTTTGTCTCAGACCAAGAATAGCAATTAAGATAACATATATATGCATATGCTCACACAATTTAAAGATGATTATTGTTGGGAATAATCCTATTTGGTAGAAATAATTGCACAATTGGACTATGGCTGACTGAGCCTTCCTGCTGCCAGACGGACTTGGGGACTTAACTGTTGTCCTCATCTCTGGTAGCAACAGGGACTCCAGTGGCCCACATGCTGTGATGCTTAGAGCAGAACTACACCAGGATCTACATAACTTTTCTAGGACTATTGCTTATGTCGACCCTGCCCTGTGGGATCTTCATCTGCATAATTTCTCTAGGGCTGTTGTGCATGTCTGCTGTGCCCTTCTGTGTCTTTTGGAATATATGGAATAAAAGCTGTGGTAAGTTCAGGTCTGGGGTCTTTTTGCTGTCCAGAGTAGCATGGATGAGGCCCAAGCTCAGCTTCTTCTTTAAGTTTCATTTCTGCCTGTTTATTAATGATTCCACTGTGTATCATCCAACTGACAGGAGACTAGAATTTAATGCAAAAATTTTAGTTACATTGCCTTTCCCTGTTTCCCATCACTATGAAAACAAAAACTACTTGTGATAGCTCTCATTTATTGTGTCTTAAAGAGAGGAAATATATTCTAAGCATCTTAATTTTTCCTGGATGTATTGCATCACTTTTACTTATTGGTTTGGCAAAAAAAAAAAAAAAGAAAAAAAAAAGAAAAAAAAAACTTTCCAAATTAGCGCATTTGGTTTTGTGGATATTTAATTAAAAAGCATATTGAAGTCTTCCTAAAACTCCATCTTAGAAACTCATGCTGCAAGAATAGTCTTACTAAAACAGGAAGCCCTGCCCCATTCCTAATGTGGAATGGAAATTGAAGAAATTTTTCTTGGATATTTTATTCAATACATTTTCAGAAATGCACTATGGCAGTTAATGATCACTTGTGTTTTTTTGTAAGCATAAAAGGCACATATATTTGGGCCCTACAAGAGTTGGAAAGAAAGAAGAGGTCATAAAAGCCACCGAGGATGGAAGGAAACAAGCTTTTCAGAATGGGTGGAATTTTAGCCCAAGATGTCTGGTGACTGGGCTCCCAGAATTGAACAGAATTATGCACCTTCATTTGGAAATATGCTGCCCTTCCCCGGGTCTGTTGATCTATCTAACTACACACCCGATATGTTAAGCTGGTCCTGGTTGGCACATTACAGTGACACCAGCCCCTTGGAGCCTGAGGCAGGAGTCCAAGCTGAGACCCAGCCTGAGAAAGTTAGTTACTCTGTGAGACTCTGTCTTAAGTAAAAACAAAATTCAGAATGTTGATGACGTAGTGCAGTGGAAAGATCTTGGTTAAAATCCTCAGTACATAAATGACTAAATAAAAACTGAACAGACAAATAAATAAATCCAGTGTCTTTTTCTTACCTGTGTAACTGGAACTTTTATCTTTTACTAGCACTCACTGGTGTGTTACAGTTGCGCATCACTGCACATGTTAGAAAACTACCTTCTTTGATCATTCAGCAAATATCTGTCAAATGCCTCCCACAAGCGAGGGACATTGCGAGATGCACTTTGTGTGTAAACTTGTATTAAGGCAGTGTGTTTTTAAACTTCAGCACATCCACTGCTTGGAAAAACTTCAAGACATTCTTGCCTACCTTTGTAATATTAATGGCTTCCTATAAAGAGTTCCTACAATAGATGTGCTGGAGAAAGTGCTACTTATTGTAGTGTGGTAGAGTGCCTTACACTGCATTCTGTACAACAATAAATACTATAGAAAGGTTCTAGTGCATTTGATAATATCTGGCAGGCTTACCCATAATAACTCTGACTTCATTGTAGAGAAGAGCCTTCTATGCAAGGCATAAAATCCAATTGATTTTTATGAAATAAGATGCTATGAAGAAGAAATGCATTAAGTGTACCGTATCACAATAATTCCACTTTGTAAGCTAAATGGCTTTTGGAACATTGTTGAAAATGCTGTCACTATTCTGAGCATACATAAAAGAGCAAGATAAGGCCAATAATTTAAAAGTCAATGCTATTCCTATTCAAAGACTTCTTTCCTCAATTAATAAAGCATTTTCTTCTCTCTGTCAGTTAAACCCAAAATCCAAAAGAGTTTTATATGATACGATCAGACACAAAGCATATGTAAGTTATGTTGAGTCTACAAATTTTCTTTATTGAATTTTGGGGGTGCTCTTATCTTTAAATTGTTTTTAAGGTAACATAGAATCTGTTGTGCATATTTTAAATGATACAGTTTTACTTGGGCTGCATTTTAAAATTCTTTTAGAGTTACTTTACTTCAGAAAACCTTGTTAGCTAAATTTAGGAAACATTTAAAAAATAATGATGTGGGAATGCACGTAGCAGAATCAAGTCGTCTGATTATTAGGAGAGAATTGTTTCATAGCTCTTTAAATGAGACAGAAATGTGCAATGAGTTGGTTTAGATGGATTAATGGTGTCAGCACTGTCGCATTTTGTTTGTTTTCTGTCCCAGCACTCCACAAAAATATAGTAATTCTCATTAATAATAGCAGGAGCTCACAGTGATAGTGATTCTGTGAATTGGGAGAGTAGACAGAAAACCACTTAGTCAATCACCCAGTCAAACAAGCCACCAATTATCTCACATGAAACAGATGATAATAAAGTGCTTCCCTGAGGAATATTTTTGAGAGTCATTGTCAAGGAGCTGAATTGTTTTGAGGAGTGTTGTGTCTAAGGCATTTTAACTTTTATTTCTAGTGATCTTTGAGAAGTGACAGAGTGGATTTGTAGCATCTAGGTGTTAAGTAAATATGTGACTGAGAGAAAGAATGAAAAAGAGATGCTTTTCAGAATCTCTTTATCCCTACATTAGGAAAGCATCGCATGGTCATCATCATCGAAAATACCCATACTAAACCAGGTTTCACACAAGCTATACAAAAGGTGATCTGATAGCATCGTATATATTGTCTAGGCATCTATCTCTTTATCTATTTTTTGACTCTGTAATCAAAGTTCTGAAAATAGATCTCTTTAAAGTAAAGTTTAAATATATAAGGCAGAGATATCTGACAAAGCTACTCAGAATTCTATTTGTAAAAGAAAAAAATAAAATCATATCATTTAAAAATAAAACATTATACCTCTTCACTTTGGCACATGACTAAGCTACTAAAATGTGATTTATATCTAAAGAAACACATTTGGAAAAGTCTCAGCAAGACATTTTTAAGGATAAAAATAACACAAGAATAGAAAAAAAATTGATAAAAGAATTGCTCATAAGAATTATGTAGAGATAACAGTAAGTAGTAGTTATGTGGCTGCAAGAGGGAAGTTACTAAAATATTTATTAATGATTATTAAAGCAAAATTTCTTCTGGGGATGTAGCTCAGTGATTCCAGTGCTGGCCTCGCAAGCACAAATTCCAAAGTTCGAACTGTAGTACCCTCCCCAACAAATTGCTACTTACTTGATATTATTTCCTTTGTTGGGAGTTCATTTTATCTAAACATCTATCCATCTATAATTACATGTGAAGTAATGCTAGGAAGTTTAGCCATTAGAAATTTGTCATATTGACTGTTGTGGAATGATAGAATTTAAAAAATACATGGTTTTGGCTGGGAATGTAGTTCAGCGGTGCCCACATCTGACTTGTAAATGCAAGGCTGTGAGTTCGATCCCTGAAAATTAAATTCTCTTGGTAATTAGAGATAATAAAAATTTACAATTGGGTAATAAGCTAGTAATAAAGTACCAGTTGGATAACTAAACCAACTTACCTATTAACCAAACATTTAAATATATAGTATATGCATATTTATGAGAAATATGTATTTTGAAAATCTATTTCCTTCCCTACTCGTTTTTCTCTTGAAGATCAAAATTCTTTTAATAGAGAGACAAACATACATTGCTATACCTTAAGGTACTAAACACAATCTCAGTACAGAAAGCCGTTCTGGGAGAATGTTTCCATCAATTCTTGTTCAGAAACTGCAAAGCTTTCCTGTGGTCAACTGACCTTTAGAAGAAGAGCTTAGGGTGACTGAAATTTGAAAGAACAAATTTGTCTTTTCTCCTTAGAAATCTCATTTAAAAATATATTGTGTACCCCATCTTATTCAGCCTTTCTCTGCTGATCGGGACTCCATTTCCTTCAAGTTAGACAGACTTTTTCCTCTTCACATTTGCCCCACTATGGGACAAACAAATATCTCAGTCAAGATAGTGAGGCCTTTTGAAGGCTCTGACCATAACCTGCCACTCAGTCCAGACTGTCACCCATATAACAGCAGCACTGCATTATAGGATAAAGTCCTGGATTCTGAAAGCAGGCAGGATACTTTTCATTTCTAGGCCACCTCCTGTGAGATCCAAAGTTGTGAAATCATAGCCTATTTGTCTATAAGGTAGGCAGAGTGAGTCCCGCTGGCCAACAGGTAGAAAAACCTTAGTGAACTACATCTATAAGTCCTTGACCCAGTTCCTAATACTTGATAATCACTCAATAAATCATAAACATTGCTGTTATAGTTTTGCATAGCTTTGTATTCTTGCATGTTTTCAGAATATAATGATGTTGCTACTGTGGGTGTGTATATGAGGATTATTTATATCAAGGAGGGAAATTAAAAAATCCAACTTTTTGGTAGTGCAAAATGTTCTATATATCGTAATATTTTCCTAATGTGCAATTTTCCATGAAGTGGGAGAGATGAGGAAAGAAAAGTTGATTCAGAATGACAAAGAATTTTTTAAATTTCTTAATCTTTATTGGTACATTACATATACGCATCATGATTGCACTCCATAATAGGGATTTGTATCAGTATAAGACACAACTTAATTCTCATTTTTTTCCATAGCCCTACCCACCCTACCGCCCACTCATTTACATAAAATTTGTTTTCTTACTTTTTTGTTACAATCTCATCATTTTTCCCCCATCACCCTATTTTACACTGAGCATTTTCTATTTCACAATATATAACATACAATTCTAGGACTCATTTACATCTCTATTTTCTCAGAATGACAAAGAATTTTACAGTGAAATGCTTTCTGTATCTGTGTTATGGGATCTTTATTGTATCTTACACTTCCTTCTACATACTTCCCTTTAAAGGAGGGAAGTATAATTACATATATTTTAAGCTAAGGGTCCAGGGAAAAATGATCATGATGTTGTTGAGCATCCAATCATTCATCGTCATGTTCTTAACCCAGAAAATGTTCCTGTTCTTGCCAAATGCAGTGTTTGCAAAAAAGATGGTCAATGTCCAACACCTGCTATTGACAAGATAACACACATGGAGAAACAAAATGAAATGCAGAATTAATCTTGTGTATATTAAATATGTGTCTGCAAACCATTTAATTTGCCATTTGAACCTTAGAACTCAACTGAAGCTGTGCACATGAGGAATTACCTTCTTCATTAAACTACACCTGTTAACACTTGTAGTTTCTCTGTGGAAACAAACCCCAAAACAAAT
>PVIR01031651.1:0-19277 GCA_004026965.1 Petromus typicus
GGTGATGCCCCTGCCAGGGGTGAGTGGGCCATGCCACAACCTCAGGGGCACCCTGGGTCCCAAATGCTGCTGTTGAGAAGGCCCCGAGACCTGGTCCCTGGGCTGTGGGAGCCGCGTGGTGTGTGTGCTCACAGGTACAAGGGGCTGTGGTGTGCCCGGGGCAGCCCTGGCATAGGGGTTCTGGCCCTGGCTCTGCCCACCCCAGATCGCTGCAGATGCCCCAGGTTCCTAGATGCCACCTCTGCTCTCCCCAGCAGGTAGGCAGTTGGCCCTTCGGGGAATTAACATAACACGATCCACCAGCACATGGCAGGCTCTCCCTAACAGCCGGGATGGACTGTCATGTCTGCATGTGCAGGTGGACCCGAACACGCGTGTGCATGACACACAGACACGGATCTATGCACAGGCATGCTCTCGATGCTAAGGTGACATGCAGCTGCGGCACCTCACCGGCGGCCGGCGCAGCGCTCAGGCAGGCTGCGGAGAATAGCCTCCAGGTTCTGCTTGTCCGCGCGGATCTCCGCGAGGTCGCTGTCCAAGTCCTGGATCTGCTGCTCCTGCTGCTCGGACTCCTGCTCCAGCTGCCTCAGTTTCCCCTGGAGGGCCCCCTCTGAGCCCAGTTGAAGTCTCAAGCCATCCAGGGCCCGCTGGGTCTTGTTCAGGGCCTGGGTGGGGGCTCTGTGGGTGTCCAGGGACCCTGTAGGGGGCACAGGCGACTTCAGGAGGAGCTGAGTCCCCCACTGGCCCCTGGAACCTGCTCAGCCCCATCCTGCGCCGTACCAGGGTCAAGCTTCTAGGAGGCTGAATGCCAGGGAAACGGGGCACCCACAGGCCCAGGCCAGCACCCCATCAGGGCACTGCAGATGTGGGAGCTGTGCCCATGTGGCCCTGGGCAACTGTTCCTTTCTGGGGATACTGCCACTACTGTTGCTTAAAGGAGGCCTCGGAGTCTTCTCTGAGCCCATTTCTTCCTCTCCCGGGACAGGGATGGGCCGGGACACTGGCAGCCCGAACAGGCTGCGTCAGTGTGCCCCGAGAGTGCACATGTGGTGTCGTCTGGCTGGGGGGTGCAGGGGTCACGGTTCTGGCTTTGGATGACGGCTGGAAAGCAGACGGGGCGAGGAGAGGCTGTGGGCTACAGGTGGGGGCCCTGGACCGCCACTGTACTTTTCGGTCAGCTCCCCTTTCTGGGATGGTCAACTCTCGTCTCCCTGAGCGACAAACAAGCAGGTGACCCACGTGCCACTGCACTCGGTGGTGGAGACGGTGCCATGTGCTGCCTCCCACCCGGCTCTTGTCACTCACTGTCACTAAGTGAGACATGGACAGAGGGCTGGAACCCAGCCAGGCGGGAGGGGGGCAGGGAGAGCTCAGTCCTGCAGGATCCCTCAGGGCTCCCCGATTTTCCCAGGCCAGGCAGGCCGGGTCAGGGGGTCAGGAGAGGCAGAGGGGCCACGGTGCTGCCAGCCTGGCAAATTCGGAAGGCCTCACCGTACCCGGGAGAGCCTGGCAGCCCGGCCTTTGAGGAGGCTGTGAATCGGTTCCAGCCACTGCTCCCCCGCCCAGGCGGCCGGGGGCTCCCAGGGGCTGGCCGGCCGTGTTCACTCCCTCATCCTCATTTCACGACACGATTTTGATGAATGAATGAGTGAATGAATGAAGAAATGGATGAAAACGTTCATACGCTACTAGGGTGTTTGCGGCAGGCCGGGTGCCACATGCAAGAGTCACATGTGAACCCCGGCTTCCTCACTGACTGGCTGCGGGACCCTGGGCACACCATCCAAGTGCTCTCTGCCTCAGTTTCCTCATTTGCCAAGTGGCAAGCAAATATCTAGCGAGGGTTTGACTTACTCAGAGCAATAGTGAACAATGTATGCGGTGGCACAGGGCAGCCTGGAAGACATCAGGCCAAGGGAAATCGGCAGCCAGGAAGGGCCAATGAGCAGGGTAACTAGTCAAATCACAGGCGGGACCGCGGGGCTGCGGGCAGGGCCGTGCAGGCAAGGCCAGCGTTCTTTGTTTTTCTTTCTTGAGGCAGGGCCTCGTTATACAGTTCAAGCACGTCATGAACTCATTGTGGAGTCCAGGCTTGAACTGTTGGAGGTCCTCCTACCTCAGCCTACCGAGTGCTGGGAGGACAGGCATGCACCACCACGCTCAGCAAGGGCAGAGCTCGGGAAGATGAGGAAGTTCTGGAGATGGACGCGGTGAGGGTGGTATATTGCATCAAATGCTGCTGCTCTAGCCTCGCTCTGAAGGTCCCTAAATGTCCCCTTATGGAATGGTTGGTCCCCAGTACCCGGTGCACTGGGAGGAGCCTTGGGGGTGGGGCCTGGCAGAGGGTGCCCCTTAAGCACACAGTGGATCTAGGCCGTTGCTGGCTTTCTGCTTCCCAGCCTCCATCAGGTGCCCAACCCCGATGGGCCCAGGGCCGGCCTGTGCCGGGCCCCAGCCCCAGTGCTCCGTCCCGATCCTCTGGGGTATTCGTCACAGTGACAGACAGCTGGCTAACATGGCCCCTCCACGGCATTTGACGGTGTCCTGAGTGTGTGTCAGCGCAGTTTTACCATGGTTCGGACGCTGAGGCACACACCTAGACCTCAGCGCTCTGAGAGGCTGAGGCAGGGAGACAGCAAGTTCCAAGCCAGCCTGGGTGACTCATTGAGACCCTGTCTCAAAATAAAAAGCAAAAGGGAAAGGGCTGCAGTGTAGCCTGGTGACAGCACTGCTGGGTTTGGTCCTCAGTACCAGGGGGTCGAAGGGGGATAACGCTGTTCTTGTGCCCAGGGGCAGTGGCGCTCTTATACCTGGCCCTCGGGGACTCTGTGCCTGCTGCTCACCAGGGCCTGCGCCCAGGGAAGCATTTTCTACATGACGCAAGGTCACCCCCACTTTTTGGACAGGGAATTGGCAAGCAGAGGGGCAGAGACGTCCCGGGTCTCACACCAGGGCAGACAAAGCCAGCCCTGAAGCCCGGTCGGCCTGATCGGATGCCACCCTTGCTCACAGGACCTTCTCCTGAGCTTTCTGCCTTGGCTGCAGCCCTGAGGGGCCGGGGCTCTTCCAAGTGAGCTCGCCGGCACCTCCCCCACCTCGCATCTGGCCACAGCGTGGGGAAGAGGAAGCCACAGAGCAGGCTGGAGGAGAGGCTTCCCGCGCTGTGCCCCCGACAATGGCTAGGTCGGGGCCTCCGGGCCCAGCCCAGGGGGCTCCTTACCCAGCCCGGCGAGCAGCTCTGCCAAGGCCTCCATGTCCTTCTCCAGGGAGGTGTGCGACTCTCGGAGCTGCTGTTCCGCCCTGCTCAGCCCGGCACCCACCTGGGGACAGGGACAGCTTGAGGTTTTGTCCGAGTGCTGGGGATGGGCTGGAGGGGGCTGCCACACCTACCTGCTTTGCCGCCTCCAGCTCCCGCACGCGAGCCCCCGAGGCCAGCACCAGCTGTGAGGCCTGTCGGAGGGTGGCTTGTGTCTGGCTGGCCAGCCGGCTGGCACGGCGGTGCCCCTGCTTTGCATCCCGCAGTGAGGCCCTGGCAAGCTACAGGTGGGTGGTGGCAGGGAGAGAAGAGGGCAGAGTGTCATTTGTGTGAAGAGCTCTTGGGGCACTTCACACACCACGCAGGCACACGGAGGCACACGCAGGCACATGCAGGCACACGTTTGCTCATTCATTGATTCATTCATTCATTCGCTTTCTGAGATGACTCATTTCTCCCCAGGGGGAGACAGCCACAGAGAGGGAGAGAGCCCAATATCTGAGGGACAGGAAGTCAAGGCTTCACTTCAGCCCAGCCAGAGGTGACAGCCACAGAGCTGGGGACTTCACGGTGAGAGGACGGAATCTTTTAACTGTCCAGTAGAGCTGTCTGTGGTGGTGCAGCCCCGTAATCCCAGCACTAGGGAGGCTGAGGCAGGAAGCCTGCCAGGAGTTGAAGGCCAGCCAGGACTACACCTGAGACCTTGTCTTCAAAAAAGGAAACAAAGCTTATGTCTATAGGGTGTGGTGAATTTGGGAGGGCGGGGGAATGGGAAAAAATGACAATTAAGTCATGTCACGTGCTGGTACAAATTCTCAGTGTTGACTATGATCACATCGTTTGTATAAAATGTACCAATAAAATCAATTTTAAAAACCCAGAAAACTAAAAGGAGCTGACTAGAGCGTCAGGCCACACAGTGAGACAGGCCTGGTATGAGTCCTGCTCCTGTGACTTAATATTTTGTTTTTAGGAGGCGGAGTGATTTGTTATGGAACTCAGACAGACCCGGAGCTCACTATGTAGCAAGCCTGGCCTCAAAAATGCAACAGTCCTCCTGCCTCAGCCTCCTTGAGCACTGGGATCACAGGCGTGCGCCACCACACCCAGCGTGCCTTAATTCTGAGCCTGCCTGGGCCTCAGGAGCCTCTCTGAGGGCCACGGAACTGCAGCAACACCCTGTTTCCAGGAGGAGTCAGTGGTCGCCCAGGTGAAGCTGCCAGCCCAGGACGGGCAGGAGACGTACAGCCTTTGGGAAGAGTGGAGCATTTTGGCCCTGGACCCAGGAAGACACACATCGGCCCCACCCAAGGGCGGCCCTAACTGTTCCTGAACTGGCCCAGGAGGCAGGGAAGCCCCTGCTATTGTGTAACTGTGCCCTTGACCTTGGCATCCTCCTTGGCCAACAGCTCTGCTTCTCCGCTCTTCTTCCTGGCGCTGGAGGAAAGCGGCGCTGCGTTTCCCAGCATCCTCTCTGCCTGCTTTGTCTTCTTTCTGGGGTCAGCCTGCAGCCGGCCCCTGAGCACGCCTGCTCTGCTCTGCAGCGCAGCCTGGTCCTCCAGCCGAGGAAACCGCAGCTTCATTCCTACAGAGGCCAAGGCTGTCACGGGAGGGCTTCACAGGGGACAGCCTGCCAGTGGTCACCGGGCCCGGGGCACCCTGAATGAGGTCCGAGATGCCTGGTGGAACCCTCCAGGCTCACAGGAAATGAACAAAAAGGAGCAAGACTCACACTCAGTGGATTCAAAGACGCGTGTGACCTCCTGGTATCCATTTAAGTCAGGAAGTCACAGAGGCCTGGACCAGGGCAGGGCTGGGGACCTGCAGCACAGGTGCTGTCTGTTCAGCTCTGGGGGTTCTTGATTGGTTTTGTGTTTGCGGCACTGGGGATGGAACCCAGGGCCTTTGCACTGAGCAACATCCCCAGAGCTTCCTACTTTGCATTTTGAGACAGGGTCTCACTACATTGCCCGGGCTAGGCTGGAACTCGGGATCCTCCTGCCTCAGCCTCCCAGCATGCTGGGATGCCAGGTGTGCACCACCACATCCAGCGTCAGCTCTGTATTTTTAGGTACCACGTATTTCTGATGAGATTTTGTGGTACTGTGTAGTAACTGATATAGTAAGAGATTGCACAGTGGGAAAACAAAGAGCAGTGTGGAACTAGTGGAGACGAGCGGGGAGGAGTGAGAAGCCTCAGAATACTAAGGTAGGGCCAGGAGTTCAGCTCAGTGGCACCGCCCTGCCTGGCAAGCACAAGGTCCTCTGTCCAATCCCTGCTACTGGAAAAAAATGGCTGCCCAGAAAATTAAAGTTATGATGCTGCAGAAATCAAAGGCTGTGTCTCTGGACCTCTAGGCTCCCAAACAGTCAAACAAAAAGGAAATGCTAGAATCTGCATGAATTTTATTTAATAAGCAGTGACTCTACTATTCATAAAGACAGTTTGTTTGTTTTTTAAAATAGGGTCTCACTACATAGCCCAGGCTGCCCTTGAACTCATGATCTAGCCCAATCTTGCCTTAAACTCATGGTGATCTTTCTGCCTCAGCCTCCACGGTACGGGGATTCCAGCTGTGCACCACCACACCCGGCTACGGGCCTTTGACGTTCTCAAGTGTGCCTGCTGGAAGTCTTTCCTAAACTTCTTTGAACCCTCTCCCCTCAGCAGAGCCTGTCAGAGGCTCAGGTTCTGAGCCACACCCTGGGATGGCTGGCACAGAGTCCAATCTGTGCGCTTTCCTAAGCAGTGCCAGGGATGCCTGGAGGGTGAATCTGATCCGGGCCAGGATGCGGGGCAGGGTTGGGAGTTGGTGACCGAGTGAACTCGGCAGCAGGCCGGGAAGGCGGATGCACACCACTATGGCAGAGCTCTCTGAACCAGACCCCAGGGAGCGGCGACGCTGCATAAGGGAGGGGCCGGGCCGCCGGACCCGGAGCAGATGGCACCAAGACCTGCACCATCGTAGTGCTCTAGATTCAACCTATGCCTCAGGACCCCTGACTAATGTCCCTAAATATGACTCTGAACACACAGGCACCAGCAAGTGACTGGACTTCAGCTACCAAGGTACCCGACCTGAGGCCCGAGGCTCACCTAGGCTCTGGGTGTCATCTCTGACCTCAGGCACTGAGAGTCACCTGGGTTCAGGGTGTGAGCTCTGGCCTGGACACTGCGGGTCACCTGGGCTGTGTGCTCCTGCCTTTTCTGGTTCACTGGCTGAAGAGCCACAGGACGGGCTGGGCGGCCTGTGAGGCCCGGAGGGTGGTGTCACAGAAGCCCCTCAGGCAGCGGGATGAGGAGGCTGGAGGCAGGACCCTGGCTGGCTTCCGACCCCGCTCAGCTCCAACCCACAGACGACCAGCACTCCCTTCCTCAGCCTCCCCACCTGGAGCTGGGGCTTCCTGGCCTCATTTTCCTGATGCTCAGAGGGGCCTGCAGTCATCCTTCTAGAGAAACTCAGTCCCCTCCCCATGGCCCCAGCCCAGCCTGGCACGGGCAGCAGATCTGCAGGTAGCAGACGTCACCAGAGCCCTGACTGGGAGTGACGGCCAGCGTTCTTCCCGTCCATCCTGAGGGCTCTGGGTGGGGTCAGGTGGGTTGGCTGGTGCCAGGGAGGGGTAGGACAGAGACCCTGGAGGTGGGTGAGGCCCTGGGGACACGGGGCAGCTCCTGACTTATGGCAGGAGTGGGGGTGGGGCGTGGTTGTCAGTATGGTGCGGCAGATCCCAGGACCAGCGGACACACATACCTTCCAGGTCAGCCAGCAGGGCCCTGGCTCCCACCACGGTCACCGTGGCAGCCTGGACGGACGAAGAGGCCAGGGCCAGGGCAGCTGTGGCCCCCTGATGCAGCTGGAGGGAAAGAGGAGAGACTGGGCAGCTGCCGGAGGCAGGCACCAAACCCGTATCAAGGGTGTCCGATGTGACCGGGTCCTCGGCGCTGACACGCGGTTTACTGCGAGCTCTGTGGCTGCCTTCGTACACAACGGGGAAAACCCAAGTCTCTCCCAGGGAGATCCGGGTCCCACAGCGGCTCTGAGAAACCCCCAGCCCAAGCACAAGGCGAGAGGCAGCCGGTGTCTCTTTCTGCAGCGCTGCGGGCTGGCTGTGGACCTGCCAGCCTGAGCCAGGCTGCTGCCAACTCCTCCCGTGCCAGCACTTGGCAGCTGGGGTGCTGGCACTCGGGTCTGGCCCTGAGGGGCTGTGGCTCTCGGGGGAGCTGAGGATTCTACCTTCTTCAACCCAGACCAGATTGGCAGCCCAGACCCACAGGTGCCACAGTGGGAACCACAACGCAGCCCAGCTCCGAAGGGTACCAGCCCCTCAGGTGGGAAGACGAGGGCGGTGCCCGCACAGAGCCATCACTGTCACCTTGTGGGATGTCACTTTCGTCCTGTGTCCAAATCACGCACCATCCAACACCCGAACCACTAGCCCAAGGGGAAGCTGCGCAAGGCACTAGGATTCTGTGTGGACTGTCACCCTTCGGTAAATCTGAAATTGTTCCCAAGTGAAAATTTTTTCTAAAAGTCTTTTATACTTCCACAGCATGGCCATTTCTCAGGCCGTGGGGCGCAGCCCAGAGCCGCAGAGGCTACTCACTACCCAACTAGTACAGGAGCTAAGGACTGCACCAAGGAAGCTTGTGGGGCATGGTGGCACCTGTCTGTCCTCCCTGCACTCCAGGAGGCTGAGGCAGGAGGATTGCAAGTTCAACCAGTTTGAACAAGTTAGCATGACTATTTCAAAATGAATAAAATAGGACAAGCTGGGCATTGAGCTCAGTAGGAAGCCTCTCAGTTCAGCCCCTCAGATTTGCAAGGAAAGAAAATAAACCCATCAGAACTAACTCCCACAAAGGGCAGGAGACAAGTTGATGGACCTCTGTGTGTCTGTCCAGTCTCCATTTCCACCCTGCTCAGGACACTGGGGCCCTACCGGGTCCAGGCCGCCTCCAAGCTACTTCCTGCCTCTGCCTTCCCCCTCCAACAGTCCCCACTCCTGGGCCTCCAGGGGCCCCAAGCCGAGGTCACGCACTGACCTGCATGAGGGGCTCTGCCCTCTGCAGCACTGCCCGGGCAGAGGCCTGGAGGGCCCGGGCAGCCTCCGTGGCCACGCGCTCTCTGGATGCCACCTTCCGCTCCAGGGCCCGTGCTCTGGAGTCCAGGTCTCCTGGTCGGGATTTCGGAAGCTGAGAGAAGACTGGGGTCAGGGGGCAGCCGGGGCCTGGGGCAGGCAGTGTCCCATGTGCCTTTCCGTGCGTGTGCGCGGTCTGTGTGGTGTGGGGGGGTGGGCGCGCGTGCACACACGTGTGTGTATGTGGATGCACAGGACAGAACCTGGGCCTGCTGCATGTTAAGCAGACACCCTGGCAGAGCCATGCACGGCTTTCAGAGTCCAGTGTCCACGTCGGGGATCCCAGGATCACGCGCGTCCCGTGGTGATGAGCAGGTCGTGGGCACACAGGAGACCCCGGGTCCCCTCCTGGCCCCAAGCAGTGGTGGGTGAGGTCCATGTGACAGATGAGGTCACGAGTGCAGGTGGGGCTGGAACTTCCTCCCAGTCCACCTAATGCCCTCGCTGAAGTTGTCAGAGAGAAAGAAGACTGGAGCTGGGATCTGATTATGTACTCAGCCACCCAGATGGCAGAGCTCTGCGCTTCCGAGGGCTGAGACAGAGACCCTGGAACCGTGGGCGAGGCCCTGGGGACACGGGGCAGCTCCTGACTGATGCCTACAGACTTGCTTGTGGGGAGACCTGCTTTAACCAGCTGCTCTACCGCTGAACCACACCTCGGCTTCCGGACATGCAGCCCTGCCCCAGCCCGGGGCTGCTAGGACACGACTGACCAGGGCTGCAGGGCCGGCCAGCGAGGCCAGGCGCGGGGCCGAGTCATCAACGTCTCGCCGCATGGAGGCCAGCAGCCTCTTGGCCTCTGGAAGCGCCTGTGCCACAGCCATGCCCAGTGCTTTCTGTGCCATCTGGATCTCTTGGTACCTGGGAAGAAACAGGCCACGCTGGCTGCAGAGCAGTGCCGAGCCCCCTCCCTGCTGCTCTGACCGCAGCCCCCCCTTTACAAAGCCCTCTCAGGCTGCCAGGCGGTGCCCGGGCACCTCTCTTCCTGCCCTCAGCTCACCCACTCTTATCGAGTTTCCCAGGTTCCACCCCATAATCACACCTTCTGCAAACATCTGGTTCCTCCGACCATAAGAGGAGCCATAAGGAGGAAAAGGCCACCACCAGGCGAGCCGAGGCCCTGGCCCGGCTTGGTCAGCCCTTGTCAGTGACCCCATCCCTGTCCTCTAGCGTATGGTGATGACCCCTGGCCTGCACAACCTGTCCACACCTGGTAGTCCTGATGGTCACCAACCAGGGAGTAGGCGCTTCCTCTCCTGCCACTGCCCATACTCTGCGCCCAGTCCCGCCACCTCAGGCACTGCTGGGCTGCAGCCCTCCACTTCCTGCCCACCCTCATCCTTCCAGACAGGGGTGCTCTTGTACCTGGAGGCTGTGAACCTGAGCCAGGCTCCCTCATCTCAGAATGACAACTTGGGGCTCAGGGAGATGTCGGGCATCTCAGTGACCCTCACATTGAAAAGGGCAGGAGGGGGCATCCGGAGCACAGACGCCCAGCTGCCCGGGCTGCAGAGGTGCCCAAGGAAGCTGGTGCCCAAGAGGAGCAGAGTGGAGCTGCCCTGGCGTTGGTGGGAGGACTCAGGCCCACTGTGGAGGACGGAGATCTGCTGCCGGGTTCCAGGCCCTGGGGCCCCGACATTCCGGCCCGCTCTGCGGGATCAGGGCCAGCAGCTTCTGGGAAGGCCCATGGGCTCCTGGCAGCTCACCCTGAGCTTCTGCCCACACCGAGTCGGCCTCACCTGTCCTCCAAGTCCCGCTGGCTCTCCAGGGCCGCCGTCCCGTCCTCCAGGCCCCAGAGGAGCCGGAGGCTGCTGTTGGAGGCCAGCACGGCGTGACGCACAGTGGCTTCGGTCCTGGCGGCGGTGTCCCGGAGGCTGTGCGGGTCAGAACCTGGCCATCAGCGGGGGTCCCGCGGAGGGGCCGGCCTGCGGCCACCTCACACACTCTGCCTGCCTGCCTGCCCAGTGGGGACTGCCGCGAGGCGCCGTGTGACCTGTCTGCTACCCTCTTGTGCTGCCCCCTGTCCTTCTGCATCAAAGTGTCTCAGTTTAGGCAGGAAATTATATGGTCGCCCTAACAGCAAAGCCACAGAAGTGACTGGCCAAGACGGCCAGGGTCAAGCCTGGCGTCATCATTTTCAGGCTCACGCAGATTATCTGACTCCTCAGAATCTCTTTCTAGAAAGTGAATTTAAGGTCCTTAGAGGTAAAGGAGAAAATTGCCACCAATCCTATGCTTTTAGCATCCTAACATGTGGGTTAAAACAAGCCACATGCCGGGCCGGGGATTTAGCTCAGTGGTTCCGGCGCCTGTCTTGCCATTGCAAGGACCTGGGTTCAATCCCCGGTAACCACATACAATACTGGGTGTGGAGACTCACGCCCAGCAGCAACCAGTACCACATACCACAGTGCCGGGCGTGGTGGCTCACGCCTGTCATCCCAGCACTCAGGAGGCAGAGGCAGGAGGATTGCTGTGATGTGAGTTTGAGGCTGAGCTCAGGGCCAGCCTGAACCACAAAGCGAGACCCTGTCTCAAAAAAAAGGGAACCGAGAGACAAAGCAGATTCTTGGTGGCCAGCAGCTGGAGGGGCTGAGGAGAGGTGAGACAGGCTTAAAAAGCTCCAGAGATAACAAATGTTCTAAAGCTGATCATGACGGTTGTGAACTCTGAAGACACT
Organism: Petromus typicus; assembly: GCA_004026965.1. NCBI lineage: Eukaryota > Metazoa > Chordata > Mammalia > Rodentia > Petromuridae > Petromus > Petromus typicus. The sequence continues at coordinate 11,079 of PVIR01031651.1, forward strand.
GAAGGTACCGATTCATACAGAAGACGAATTACACCTCAATAAAACTGCTGTCAACCAACAGCCGTCAGAGGCTCAGACATTTCTGGTGGAACAGATGTGTTCCACGCTCCCCTCTCATGTGACGGGCTCCTCATGGGGGTGGGGGCGTGGGGGGGTCTGCACTCACCTGAACTCAACTCCCGGATGGGAGTGTGGGGGGCTGACCCTGACCCCGGAGCCCACCCCACACCGTGGGCTCACTCACCCCGTGGCAAGGGCTCGGGCCTCTGTGGCCAGATGGATCCAGTTGGAGGGCTGTCCAGGCCCATGCTGGGGTGTCACCTTCAGAGGAGAGGAGAGATGAGGCCTGGCCTGGAGGGCAAGGGCCACATCTGGCCTAATTATGGGGCAGAAGCTGACAGGCTGCTAAGTGTCTGTTTTTGTTTTGTTTTGTTTCTCTGAGACAGAGTCTCAATATATATTCCAGGTCGGTGGTAATCTTCCTGCCTCAGCCTCCCCAGTGCTGAGATTACAGGCCTATACTACACACCAAGCCAGAGCTGGTAATTTTATAATTACACAATGCTAGTGACAGAGTCAACATTCGGGGTGTGGACCCCAGACACAGAAATGCTGATAAGTCACCGCCCACCACCTCCTGTGCCTTCACCGTGCCTGCTGCAAAGGCTGTGTCCTCCGGGCATGGAAGAGGCACTGTGTGTCCCCCGATTTGGCAATGACACTGAGCCACCCATACAGGCCCAGGTCTCTGCATCACAGCCCAGCTGGGGCACAGTCCCAAGCCAGGCTCACCGGGAAAGGGGTCCCCGGTAGCAGAGATGTGAGAATGGCAGCCGCATGCAGAATCTGATCTTGCGAGGACTCCAGCGTCACCCCCAGGTCCCTCAGCTGGATACAGGTCTTCCAGGCTCTGGCCTGGGCGCAGGGGGTGGCCTCCCTCAGCGTCTGCAGCTGCTTCCTGGCAGCCTGCACAGCACCTTCCAGCCCTGTCAGCTGCTCCAGGAGGGCTCCCCGCACCCCTGCAGGAAGCCAGAGCCTGAGTCATGGAGTGAGGAAGATGCCACACGAATGCCCCCAAGCTTGGGGTCTTTGGATGCCAACAGAGCAGCCCAAAGGAGAATGTGCCCATCCCACAGATGCAGAGGATGAGCCCCTGAGAAGGCCAGTGAAGACCCCCTACTGCGGGGACCCAGGCTTCCCAGAGCCACGCGCAATTCCAGAGGCTGAGAGAGCCCAGGTCAGCTCTGTCATTCACAGCGAGGCTCACACACTGGTCACCAGGTCGCCCCTGTTCTGATAGTCCTGGTGTTGTGGTTTACACTTAGAGGGCAGCAAAGAGCTTCACACACTGGTAGGCGGCACTTTCGGAAGGTGACCAGTATGGGGATTTAGAGCTACTTGCTCCTGGGAGGCGAGGCCTGCTTAGAAGAGGCACGCCCCTGGAGGCGTGGCCTGGTCCTGGGGTGTGGCCTGGTTTCTGGGGGCGTGGCCTGGAAGGGTTTTTCCCTCTCTACACTTCCTTTCTTTCTCTGCTCTCCATGCTGTGAGCAGCTCTCCTCCACCATACCCCCGTGTCTTGCCATCTTGCCTTGAAACAGCCAGCCACGGACTGAAACATGAACCAAAATAACTGCCCTTCCTTCAGGTATCTCCCAGAGGCAAGGAAAGTTACAAAGACACTTGCTAACAGGTGCTTGGCTCACCTACGTGTGGCCTCAGGTGCTTCTACACACACAAGGTCACAAAGCCATCACTTCACTTTCAGAATGCTCTCCATTTCTGTGTCCCTGGGCTACATCCCACCTGGCTTTGGCGACATGCTCCCTTTTACTTATTCATTATTTTCTAGGTGCCCGGCAGGGTACGGGGCAGAGTGGTAGCAGAGGGGCCAAGATCAAGACCACAGGCTCTGCCTGTCCAGCACCTGGACAGTGGCTCCCCGCAGACCCAGGGAGTCCAGGGGAGAGCCCGCTGGACTGCTCGGAGCGCGGTCTGGGCAGGGCTGGGGACGGGGCAGAGCAACACAGGACCCTCCCCTACGAAAGCAAGCCGAAGGCTGCACTCAGGGCACTGAGCAGCCCACCCTGCCCACCCTGCTCCGTACCTAGGGGCAGGTGGTGGGACTGGGAGCCATCCCCCCATGGGGCTTCTCCCTGCAGAATGTCGAGTGCCCCCCAGGAGCTGCCACAGTCGGGCCCCTGCAGCCAGCTCTCCATCAAGGTCAGCCTGTCCTTCAGCCTCGCCACCTGCAGGGGACAGGGAAGGAAATGGGTGCAAGGCAGGTGGTCTGGAAGTCCTACCTGTTGTCTTCTGCTGGGCCGGGGCTCCCAGCAGGTTCCCTTCTCCATGTCCTACACCAGGCCACAGTGCTAAGGTCCTAGTTTGAATTTTTTAGGGGTTGGGTTTTTTGTTTATTTTGTTTAGAGACAAGGCCTCACTATGTACCCTAGGCTGGCCTGAATTCCTGGAAATCCTCCTGTCTCAGCCTCCCATGTGATAGTATTATAGGTGTGTCTGACCACACTCAGTTTTGGTGGTAAAATCTGACCTGAATTCATTTGGAAGCAAAAATGGAAAAGGCTGCTTGGGTGTTTATTTACTCCACAGTGTGGGGAGCAGCTGTACTCACGGGGCCTCGCCCGGCGGGAGGGGACCTCAGATTTATCACATGTCAGTTTCTCTGTCTACAGCCCCACGCATCTGGGGCCTCGGTGAGGCCAGAAAGAAGCTGCAGGCTTGTAGTGGGGGGCACAGGGTTACGGAAGCTGCTGCTGTCTGGGGAGGGCCCAGGGGCTGAGCCCAGCACACCATCTCCTGACTCACACCGTCCCCCCCCCAAAGCTGTACTGAGGGCTGAGTGTGGTGGCGCACGCCTGTCATCCCAGCACTCAGAAGGCTGAGGCAGGAGGATCACCACAAGTTTGAGGCCAGCCTGGACTGCATTGTAAGTTCTGCAGAGAGAGACCCTGTCTCGGAAAACAAAAATTGTCTTTGTTTTGATCATCATCCTCCCACAATTGCTGAACCTGGAGGAAGGGAAGGGGCACAGGCTGGCCACAGGGCCATCGGCCATTGACCAGACAGGCACAGCAGAGGCAGCTGGTGGGCCACAAGGCTTAGTGCTGTAGATGGGCAGGCAAGAAGTTCCCAGTGCCCAGGACAGAGTTGGCACCCCTGGGGGCATGGAACGGAGGGCAGGCATGTGGCCCTGGGGAGGGCTGAAGTCAGCGGGCTCACCTCCTCCCTCACCAGCCCGTAGCAAGGTGGGCACTCCTGGCAGTGCGTGCCGCTAGCCGTGGGGAAGAAGTTGTCCTGGCAGCGGTCGCACTTGTAGCCCACGAAGCCGGGCCGGCACAAGCACGTGCTGTTCTCATGGCACTGGGCCACAGCGGCACCCAGTGGGGAGCACCTGCAGGCTGGGGACCAGCAACAGCGGACACGGGCCACACTGTGACCGCTGAGCCCACCACACCCTCGGGCCTAGCAGCTGCCCAGACAGGCAGTCACAGTGCAGCCTCCTGGGCCCTCCCTGGGGAGTGCTGCAGGAAGCTGGACTTGTGTCACTGTCTCCCTCCCAGAGCCTGACGACCACCCAGCTTCAGGAGCTGCCGACTCAGACCAAGCCGACAACTGGGGAAACTGAGGCTCATGGAGGCGATGAGGACCGTAGACACACAGGGATTAAGGATGCATTATCGGGTCCTCAAGCCGCCCCTGGGTTCCAGCACTCTTTCTGTCCCCGTGCTCCCCGAGTCCCTGGGCGGCACAGGCCCTGCCCCGACCGCCGTCCCTCCTCCAGTGCTGCACCTCATCTCCCCAGGACGCCTCGGCCCACCCTTGTCCCCACAGGGCTGGGCCTTCATACCTCGGCAGCCCTTGACGGAGAAGCCAAAGAAGCCTGGCTGGCACCTGTCACAAGCCAGGCCAGCAACGCCGGGGCGGCAGGGGCACTGGCCGGTCTCGGGGTGGCACTGGTTCTCCAAGGCACCCAGCGGGTGACATGCACAGCTGCAACAGCCAGACGCCAGGTCTAAGGAAGGCTCTGGACCCCTCCCAGCCCGGCCACGTGGGGCAGGCCCTGGAGTAAGAGGCGGGGACAGGTGCATCTTGGAGAAGCCATGGCCCTTGCTCAGCGCGCTGCCCACCTGCGGCAGCCCCTGCCCGGCTGGAGGTCATAGAAGCCGGGGCTGCAGAGGCTGCAGTCCCTGCTGGTCACGTGGGGCAGGCAGGTGCACTGGCCAGTCACCGGGTCGCAGAGTGTCCGCTCACTGACCGAGCCTCTGGGGCTGCAGCTGCAGGCTGCAGAGGGAGTGGGACAGGGTGTTGGGGACAACACGGGGGTGGTCTGCAACCCGGGGGTACTAAAGAGGCCAAGGACCTGAGGGGGCCCCAGCGATGAGGCTTGTTGAATCCCTCTGGGAAAGGGGCTCAAGTCTCAGGCATTTTCTGTCAGTGGGGAAACAGCTGAGGTAGCACAGGACTGCAATCCCAGCATTCTAGGAAGCTGAGGCAGGGTGGTCTCAAGTTGGCCCTAATCTGGGTAGCTTAGCAGCTCAGCAGGACCCTGGGTAAGACCTGGACCTTCTTTTCCAAGTTTCTAAGGTGCCCGAGCAGAAAGGGACCTCAGAGAAAGGCAAGTAAGTTCCTGTTCTGTAGAGAGAAGGAGCAGAGAGGGGAGGAACTTGTGCTCTGGGCCTGGGCAGAGGGCAGGGGCCCGAGGCCCAGCCCGCAGGTCCAGGCGGTCGCTACTCACGCCGGCACCGGTGGGCCAGCTGCGGGGCCAGCGCGCTGCCGTGGAAGCCTTCGCGGCACTGCTCGCAGCGCTCCCCGGCCGTGTTGTGCAGGCAGCGCAGGCAGCGGCCAGACCTGGGGTCGCAGTTGCCCAGAGCGTTGGGATCTGTGTTCCCGCTGCACTCGCACCGGCGGCAGGGCTGGGGGTCTCCAGAGAGCCCCAGTGGGTCCCCGAAGAAGCCATCGTCACAGCTCTCACAGCGCCGCCCTGTGTGGAGGAGGGGTGAGCGGCTCGAGGCTGCGTGGGCACTGCCCAGGCCTCCTGTGGGGCAGATACCTGGGCCCCAGTCCCCAGGTGCTCCCGGCTGTGTGGCCTGAGGCACGCACAGTGTCTCTCTGAACTCCGTCCCCATCTGCCAAGGGGGACAGGCGCCCAGGACCGCGGAGATGCCACAGGGATGCCATCTCTTTCATCTTCACTCTGCGTCACCTTCCTTGGCAGATGTGGCCTTCTCTGCAGGTGTGCACAGGGAGGAGGTATTTGGGGATCTGCAGCCCCGAGGTGGCCAGGGCGAGTGTGCTGGGGGCCCGGCTGCATGGTGCGCGTTCACGCTCCTCTTTCTATCACTACACTGCATTCAGTGCGATGTCTGGGTACTAATTTCATAACTTTAAAATGGCAGCTGTCTGGGTGCAGTGTTGCGGCCCTACAGCCCCAGCCCGCCAGGAGGCTGAGGCAGGAAGATTGCAAGTTTGAGTCCAATACGGGCAACTGAGAGACTCAGCAAGACCCCGATTCCAAGTAAAAGATAAAAAGTGCTGGGCACAAGTGCTGGGGAAGGGCCTGGGCTCAGTCCCCAGTACTATTAAAGAGAGGGGCTGCCGAAGGCCCCCAGCCTGCAGTCCACAAGTGCCCCGACATGGCTGCGTCGCACTGTGTCACTGAAGTCTGTCCGCTCACGGCGGCGGGCAGCACAGCCCACACGGGGAGCCAGGGGACACGGGGAAGCAAGGGCGTGGGGTGAGGGGGCGTGTACCCGCCGGGTGGGGGCCGAAGTTCAACCAGCCCGTGGCCTCCTGCTGGCTGGACGAGGCCGGGGCTGCTCTCAGAAAGTCCTGGGAAGCAAGGCTTGGGGTGGACTGGACCCGCAGACACCATCAGACACAGAAGGGTGTCCACCTGCGGGGGGACCCGCGGAGGTCAGAGGGGAGACGGCAGAGGCCGCGGTGAGGCAGGGCGAGTTCAGTCCGTCCAGGGGACACGAGAGGGGCTCTGGAGACCAATGGCGGTGCTGACAGCCTACGCCAGGGAAGTCTTGACACCCAGAACTGAATAGCAAAGTGACTGTGAAAGCTGAAGATTTTATGTCACATATTTTACCACTATGAAAAATTGATAACATAATGTACAAAAGCCATTTACTTGTACACTGTAAATGGGTGAAGTGTTGGGCATGTGAATATTCCAAAAGATATTTAAAAAAGATCACACGTCCAGGACAGCCCGGAGTGTCACGGCAAGAATGAGAAATGGAGGCTCCCTGGGAATTTGGGGGGCAGGGAGGTTCTACTTCACATATCATCTGATGGCACTGTTTAATGCTGGAAAAGTGCTTTTAGTATTTTGAGACAAGGTTTCACTATGTAGCCCAGGCTAGCCTTGAACTCACAGCAGTCCTGATCCTCCTGCCTCAGCCTCCCTATTGAAAGAATTGCAGGTGTGTGCCACCGCCCTGTTTAAAAGCCTTTCCACTTTTGTTGTGGGTCAGTCTCCCATGGAACCACTCAGGACTGCAGCCCCCTGGGCTCCACCGGAAGCCACTAACCCTGGTTCTGTGAGGCCAGGACCACATGGCACTTTCAGAGCTCACAGGGCTGTGCCCGGGGCTGTGATGGCAGCCTTGGCATGCTGGGCCTCGTCCCTCTACCCCCAAACTGGGCTTTCCCCCACTGCCCAAGCCCCAGTGTGGGACCCCAGCCCTGGAGCTGGGGCAGAATCGACAGGGTCTCCGTCTCCGCACAGCCAGGGCCCAGGGCGTGGGCCACTTACCCCTCTGGCCCGGGGGGCAGTGCGTACACACCACCTCGCCGTTCTCTGGGATGGCAGTGCAGGCTGACCGGCCGGGACACGGGCAGGGCTGGCAGTCGTCTGCTTGGCCAGTGAAGGGGTTGCCGTAGAAACCTGGCAGGCAGCGCTCACAGGACGGGCCATCAGTGTGGTGGCCACATAGACAGATCCCTGAGCGGCAAGAGAAGCACCTGCTGACCACCTTGCCGGCCTAGGACGCCTGAGAGGGTGGGCATCCTGCCAAGGTGCTCCTCCCAGGCAGGAGGGGCGGGATCCCGACACCCCCGGTTCATGGCAGCGCTCGCAGCCCAGGCCAGCCTCGGCCAACTGTCCGAGATGCTCGCCTTGGTGTTAGCTGCAAAACGGGGCTCGTGGTAGCACCACTTGGAGGGGCCTGTGGGGCTCGGGCAGCTCACCGCGCCCAGGGCCCATGCCCTCGGGGCCATGTGGCCTCCAGGGCTCAGCCATACCTTTCACTGTGGCCTGAGGGATGAGATCCAGGGTGTGCCATTTCTGCCGTGCATCCCCAACCCCTCTGATCTTTCGTTTGGAGACAGGGTATAAGTTTCGATCCTCCTGCCTCAGCCTCCCAAGTAGCTGGGGGTGCAGGAGGGTCCCTCTACCCTGCTCTCTGTGTCCTCTTAATATCAAGGGAACACAAGACAGAGGAACTCCGAATGAGGCATAAGCAGGTATGACTTTCGCGTGACTTTGCAGAGCTCACCCTCTGTGAGGTTGGCACATACCCAGGGGCTGTCCCTGGCATCTGGTGTCTGAAGATGGGGGCTCTATGAACCTCTTCTCCAGCCCACAGCATCTGGTGCCCACTTAGAGGCTGGGCACCCAGCCACGGCAGAGACTGGACTAGAATCATGGCAAAAGCTTGAGCTATCAGAGATGAGTCTTGCCCACACTCTGCCGGAAGTCATGGCAGGGCTGGGCTGACACGTGGGTCCCACTCCAGAGAGGACTCTGGCTCCTCAGCTGAACACCCAGGACACAGCGTGGGAGGAGAGGGAGGCCTCCCCCAGGTCCGACTGGTGAAGCTGCCATGGCACAGGAAGGGAGGGCAACCTGTGCCCCAGTGTCACCTACTCCAGGCCATAGGCGGGGTGGAGGGAGCCCACATCTAGTCCCTCTAGCACCTGCTGGCAATGCGACCTGGCGATGTCTCCTTGGGTGATCGGCAGCTGGAAGAGACCAGCTGCCCTGGGTGGCTAGGCTGGCAGGAGGTGCGACTCTGCCACTTACTGGCCCTGGGGCCGATTTGCACTGGGCCCCTCCCCTTGGGCGGGGCAATCACAGTGCAAGTGTCCGCAGTGTGGTACATAAAAGGTACCTGTCGTGAGCAGCGAGCTGGTGACACCGCGTGCCGCACCCTAGCTCCTGACCGTGAGGAC
>PVIR01031652.1:0-19265 GCA_004026965.1 Petromus typicus
GTTATCCTGATTATCTACTGTGGCCAAATCTCCTAATCTCCTAATCTTGGCTTAGATATCAACCAAACTGCTCAGCAGGCCATGTTATAAGTTTTCTCTCTCTTCTACTTCTAACTCCTCCTGCAGACTGTCTTCTTCCAGCAGCAGCCCAGTGTACTTATAGTTCCTTAATTTAGGTGAACATACTTCCTTGGCCATCTGCTGTTTTTCTTATATGCACAGCATATACAAATATGATACACTGGGATTTATTGCACCATAATGAAAAAAATCAAGGTCATTAAGCATTTATGTAGACTGTAATTTGTCTAAGAAAAGTATTTTCATGTAGGATAAAATTTATTTTAACATTGTTACAATGTAGATTTTTGAAGTATAAATTTATTTTTAAATGTAGTAATAGTCTACTTAGGGTAGTGTAAAACTGGTGCAAGAATACTCCTATGGTAACACTTTGGAAAATAATCCACCTGGTGAAGTATATGAAGGTATTTCTTGGAGATTAGAACATTTGGCTGCTTACAGTATACTTTGGAATTCATAAACTAGAAGCAATGAAATATAAATTCAAGATGATAAGAAGAGGAATGTCGATTCTATGAAAATGCTCTTACGAATCACACCATCAACATTTACTAATACTCATTCAGTTCCACTGGATGTGCTCACAGCTTTATGGCAGCTATTGTTTTGGCACTTGAATTCACTTTGGTTTAATTTATCAAAACCCAAGTTGGCTATAAAAATGACATTTGTACAACATCAGAAATCTAAGAAACTTGATCTCTCTATTTGAAAATGTTTCACTGAACGAAATAATGAAAACTGTTTTTGCTTTGTTGGTATGTGGGAGATCAAAGAATCATAAGATTGGGGGAAAATCTTCAATAAACCATCTTTTCAAGGGATTCTTAGTCATGGTTGGCTATGGCCTTTATGAGGTGGTGTTGGGAAATGTATTTGGATATTTCTGAATGGGAGGGGTCCTCTTAGGCAGGGATGATAAATATACTTTGAGGTTCCCATGGTTTGGGATAAAGAAGACTGGTTCTTTTTAGTTCCTGATTACTCTATTCTGCTGAATGAGTCCTTTCAGCATTGTGATCTGAACTGTACTTATGAATAGGAAATTCAGTTTTAGGATTACAACAATAAGATTTGAGAAGTTGAGTAGTCACAACATTGGAAAGCAATATGAATTCACTACAATTGGAGGGTCATATAATAGAATCTGGATGTACTTAGCAATTAATTAGATTGACAACATTTTCTGAATGAAATTTGTCTAAGTCTTAATTTATGTTTACTCACATTCATTCATATATATTAAAATAATTCTTTTCCCAAGTGGAATTTCTTTGATAAACAAAACCCCATATATCTACTTTTTGTACTTAAACCATAAAAAGGAAAAGCATTCTTTATGAATAACAGTTTTGTTTTATTACTCAGTGGAGCCATTATTGATATTTAGATCAGAGTTTCTCAAGAAAAGCACTATTGAAGTTTGAGGCTTGATTTTTTTTTTTTTTATGTGATACTGGGGAAGGAATTCAGGACCTTGCGTTTGCACTTGTCAGGCAGCTGTGGAACCACTGAGCCATGTCCTATGCCCTGGGCTGGATAATTCTTTGGTGAGGATCTGTCCTGTGCATTATAGGAGGCTTATCAGATTTCCTGCCTATACTCACTAGATGGTAAGAGCATTCATATAGTTCTGAGAACCTAAAATTTTTCTGGAGATTACTGAATCTCCTCAGGGGGCACAATCACTCTTGTTAAGAAACGTAAATTGACTTGTGCACATGTGTGTCGCGTTAAGAATTCCAGTGATCATGAAATTGGTTATCGAGAGGCTCTAATGTATTTTTTTAATTGAAATCTTTATTGGTACATTACATATACACATCATGATTACATTCAACAATGGGAATTTGTACCAGTATATGACACAACTTAATTTTCATTTTCTCCCATATCCCTACCCACCCTACCACCCAATCCCTTATATACATAAACTTTGTTTCCTTTCTTTTTTGTTATAATCTCATTATTTCCCCCCCTTCACCCCATTTCGCTTTGAATACTTTCTATTTCACAATAAATAACATACATTCTAGAACTTACATTCTAGAATTTACATCTTTATTTTCTCATACCAGAGAAAAGATATGATATTTACACATCTGTGACCTACTTATTTTGTTTATGAGGATGTCCTCAAGTTATGTCCATTTAAGTATAAATGATTCAAACTTTTCATTTTTTATGGCAGAGTAATACTCCATTGTGAGAAAGAACCACAACTTTTTTATCCAGCCTCCAGTTGATGGAGATTTGGGTTGTTTCCAAGATTTAGCAATGTATTTTGAAACAATTTTCAGAGTCATGACTCACTGGGATCCCTGTTCTACATGAATTCTTATATATACAGTGAGAGGACTTTATTATAGTTCATTCCTCACTAACTCACTCAGCCTTCAGGTGTGATGCCTTCAAGGGTGATGATCCGCAGGTAAATCAGCTGGATTCCCCTGCTTGGAGAATATCTTGGTGTCACACTGTGGTCACTGAATTATTATGTTGCTTTTCTATCTTTTCTCTCATTCTCAGCTGGCATCTATGTGCCAGTCAGAATGTATATCATTTGTTGGTTGTGTTTGCTGTTTGCATGATGTGAAAACACTTTTAATATGGAAACATACATTTTCTCTTATGGTATTTTGACAATTTCGAATTTGTTTCTGCTTAAAATGGTCACCAGCCTGACTGATGAGAATTCTTTCTCTGAAACAACATGATAACTATTTTCTAACTAAATCAGTCTCTGAATGTAGTTTTGTGATATATTAAAACATGAAAAAACATGTGTTGACAAGTAATAACATGCTGCGGACTTCCAGGAGTATACTCAAAGTAGTTGTGGCAAGACTTTGTCTTTCTATTTTTTTATGCATGCATGGAAGTGGATTACAGATCAAATTTGTAGATAAATTAAGAGTTCCTCCATACCTGAGCTCCACATTCTATGTCACTTCTCATGGCAAAAGAGGCTTCTATTGACCGGTCGCTCATCCTCTTGCATTCAGCCTAATTCAAAGCTGCTCAAAGAGTTAACATTGGTTAAATACTATTACTCAGTTCCTGGGAAATTCTCTAAAAGCAAGAATGGCTAAGATTGGAATAAGGCCACAAAACTCTTTCATGCTGAGAAAACTGCTGCATTAAAAAGTCTCAGGTGAAGAGAGAAAACATAGAATACTGCTCCAGAGGTTCACTTTCATGGTGATGTCTGGTGTCCACTGATTCTCTGTGAGCTCTTCTGTACTTCCCAAGCTCCCTGGTAGATGATAATTCTAGACACTAAAAAGAAAGTCAATCCATTAGAAGCTGAAAAAGTTACAAGATAGAGATAGCGACCCCACCCTGCCATGTGACTCTAGAGCCTTCACGCTCTGGTTGACATGACTATGCAATGGAAGCAAACTAGATATCTGAGTCAGTACAGGGAAGAGAGTATTCTGACTCACGACCTCCATATGTTACTGTATCTTGGCTTCACTTCATCTGACTCAAGCGAGCCACAAGTAGCTGGAAAATGAAAAGAAGAGAGTGTGAAACAGACACAGACCAATAAATGAAATGCAGCAGATATGCAGTTAGCTCAATTTGAGAATTACAGAAATATTTTAAACAATATTTTTGGACACAGAGGAATTTTTTTTTCTCCACACTTTGGCTTATCTATAGGATCAAATAATTTTGTTAAGGGTTCATATTTTACTTTTCCATTTAAAAATTTTAAGAAACTTATGTGGTATTTGTACACAAAGGAATACTCTTCTGTCATAAAGAAAGAAAACTTGACTCAGTTATAGAAAAATGAATGCATCTTTAGATCATAATGTTAAGTGAATAAAATCAAGCCCCAAGGCTTAAATATCATATGGTTTCTTTAATATGAGAAATGCAATTATAAAATGCAAGATAAAAGAAAATAATAGGAAAAGAGATAGAAAGTTATGACACTCATTGTATTTTTTTTACAATGGATTTTACCACCTTACTGCTACCTCTTCCTGTCTTCTTCTTCCTCTATTTCTTCTTCTTCCCCTCAGCAATCATCTTCTGCTGCTTCTCTTGATGTATCTAAAAGTGTACCTTAATTTAATTTGTCTTATGTGTTTTATGTGTTTTTGGACTGAGTCTGTTATTCTGTATATGTGATGATTAAATTTATAAGGTCTTGCAGGTAAGATAAATGAATCTGATGCTAGTATAAAAAAGGAGTTGGTGGGGAAGGAGGAAAATGTGGAATTGCACATGTACTAATCCCATACAATGAATGCAGTTACTATGTACTAGTAAAGTACATAGTGTTTTTTGAACTTAAAATAATTATATATATATAATATTTATATTATATACCACATATACACATAATATAGTGGTACCTTTGTTCACATGCTTAATTTGTCCTATAATTTTAGAAAAGATGGCCACAATTGTGTTTGTGTGGGAAAGATGGCTGCAGTCATGTTTGTTACCTGATGCAGTTTGCCAACAAAAACAAAATTTTTCCAAATGTGTCTGTTTGTGTTTACAAATGAAAGCACTTCTGAACAAAGCTGACCTATCTATCCATCTGTCTGTCTGTCTGTCTGTCTATCTATCTATCTATCTATCTGAAATAAGGTTTGGTATAGTGGTTGGGAGGCCAGCACAGGAAGATCATAAATGGAAGGCCAGCCTGGGTTATATAGTGAGATTCATTCTGAAAAAAAGATTTTTGAGAAATTGAAAAAGACCTAGTTAGGCCTTTTCTTTTTTAAGAAAGGAGGAAAACTTTGACTTTATACTCAAAGTATGAGTTCAGCCCAAATAACTATTTAAATTGAGAGTTTATCTCTTGAAAGTGTTTTAGTAGAGGATTGACTACCATTGTAGCATTTGATTATAGATAATTATAGGCGCAATCAGAATATTAGAAGTAAATTAGAGATTTCAGTTCTTCACTTTGATCTATAAAGACAAAGGAACCAAAAGACCTCCAGGATCTTATAACATATCTAAAAATACAAGAAGATAGGATTCCCCCATTTTATCCTCCTCCAAAAAGATGGAGAAAGTTGGCAAATGATTTAGTGTGGGAAGATGGCCACCTGGCTGTTGGACACCACAGAAGAAGGAATAAGTCATACCAAAGGGCTTTCCCCATCCGAAGACAGTGGTGGTGGTAGGGGTGAGGATTCTGGAGTGACAGAAAGAGATCAGGAGTATGAGAAGCTGGACTCCAGCCTAGATCCATACATGATCTGGAAAGCTTGATTTCACACTAAAATCAAGCCAAGGCTTAGTGGAAGCTTTACATATTTAGCAAATGTCAGTTGAATTTCAGATTTCAGAAAAGAGTTTAAAAGAAATAGAGCATTCGTAGTGATGCTGGCTGGCTGGAAATTGCTGCCGCTGGTGTTGGCCACACACTTTACACCATCTGTCCTCCATGACCTACTCAGCCCAGTGATGTAGGGGTGTAACTGATGTAAATTCATAGTAGCAGAGAGAATTGTGAGTTTCTGCTCTTCAGATATCCTGCAGGCTGAAAGTGACAAGGGACACATACCTGATTTAAGAAATACATTCAGAAAGACCAATGTTAGGCTTTAAGTTTGCATGTCCCCACAAAACCATCACAGGGCTTCTGGGGAGTGTCTAGGTTATGGCTATGTGATACTAGGTCATAGGTGTGTGATACTGGATGTGTCACTGATTGGTTTAGCATAGTTTTGGGTGTGGCTGAATTCTTAAAACAGATGATCCATCCTGTATGTGATCAGCACTAACAAATAGTTAGTGGCCTGGATGAAATAAATAGGGGAATGAAGATGGAGGTCTCACTTCTGTATGTTTAGAGGAGCTCCAGTGTTCCTCATCACCCTGGACATCTATCTCCTGCCTTTCAGCACAGATCCTTCAGTCTTCTAGCTCAGAGGCTCCAGCCTTCCAACATGCACCCCTTGGCTTCTGGTCCAGACAAACTCCAAAGAGACTCTACAGTGAGCTCCAGGTCCTGAGACCTTTGATGGGCCCTTTGGTTCTTCAGGCTGCAGAAGGTCCTTTTATTCCACACCTGACTCTGCAAGCAGTGATTATGTTTGCCTTGTAAATTATATGTATATTCATAAGTTTGATTCACTCTATGATTATGATTAGGAACCAGACGGGTCAAACTGATCCCTTTTAGAGGTTTCCTCTCTTCTTTGTGTCTTGGCTGCAGGGCCAGTTTTGATGAAAATCTGTCTAATGTCACTTGCATTTTTCATGCACTGTGTAACCCTCTAGAAATGAAAGGCCATGCTACGGTTCATCAGATTCAACATTCTGTGCATCACAGTTATGTTGAGATTTATTTATAAATATTTATTTATAAATATTATGGCACTCATTCTATTTTTCCACAATGGATTGTACCACATACCTGCTACCCTCCTCCTGTCTTCTTCTTCCTCTATTTCTTCTTCTTCCCTTCAACAAGCACCTTCTGCTGCTCACTTTGGGCCTCAGCAAGTTCTCCCACCATCAGCTCCTCCTTACAGTTCTCAACAAGCTCCCTGACATCTGAACTAATGACTTTCAGACCCGCACTTTTGCCCATGATCACAATCTCTTCTATTACCTGTGTATCAAATTTTTCAAAGTCATATGCAGTGACACATTTAGGCCATTTCCTCCAGCCTAGTTTAAGGTCTGGTATGTAGCATCTTCCTACGCTGTGTCAATGAAGCTAACGGAGTGAAGGACATTGAAATGTTTCTTTCTGAATTCTTTCAGAGTCAAGAATGTCTCTTTAGTGACATTAACACATCGGGTGAAAACGATCTTTATATACAGGTTCTTGAAGTTGCAGATCACTTGCTGGTCCATGGGCTACAGAAGAGGCATCATGTTGTGGGGGGGAGTAAGCTTGACTTTTACAAAGTCATACTCAATGTCCATATCTTCCACCAAAGCTGAAGGGTGTTCTGGGACATTACCCATTAGAAGAAGGAAGTTAACTGTCAGAAAGACATTTCTTAATGATGAGTGTGAACACTCCATGCAGCTATTCCATGAACAATTGCTTTGTGACCCAAGCTTTCTTATTGGCTCTCCACATGACAGGCATCTGGCCTTGTTCACACTCTACCCTTTGAATGCACAAGTTGTCTGGGGATGGTACACCAGTAGTTACTTAATCTTCAGATTGGTGCTTACATTCATGCACAGAGAAGGGTCAGTCTGTCCTTCATGGGGCTTTAAGTGCAGTTCCTTTTCATCCTGCATGACAGTTTCTGTTAATCATCCTCTTCCAAAAAAGCCCTGTGTCATTGTAATCAAACAGCTGTTGAGCAATGTATCTTTCTGCCTTTGTGAATTACTCAAATTCTTTCTTGTAGGCTTCTGCACTGGCCTTACTAGAAATGGAAGCCTGACCATGTCTTTTCATATGTGGATGCTATTTCTCTTCTGGAATTTATCAAGACACTTCTACTGGGTTTAAATCCATTACTTGTTGGCCTTATAGAATGGTTTTCTTGCAGTAAATCACTGCCATTTCCTGGCTTTTTCATAGATCACAGCTTCATTAACATTATCTCCTGCCAGCTGTTTCTTCAACCAGACTAACAAAAGCTTTTTTGCCTCCTCCAGCACTCAGGACCTCTGCCTGGTTAATATCATAACTGCTTTTGTTACATCATTTCCTTCAATGGCATCTTTATTCTTCAAAGTGATTTGGGTTGCCAACTTTACTGTCTTGTACTCTGAGACCAGATGAGTCACAAATACCTCTTTTGTATAAATTCCCTCAATTCCATGGTTACTTTCTTCAAAACCTTCTTACAATTCTTACTTTGCAGTTTCTTGTTACTTTCACTATTGCTCTGCACATTCTTGTAACCTCCATTACTGTTCTGGGCTTTATTTTTACTGCCAGGTTTCCTTTGGACTTTCTTTGGAGTCATTTTGGATCAAATCATACTGTTCAGAAACGTATATGTCAAAAATTGCAATAAAAGTTCCATAGCAAGTGTGTGCAGGTCTGTCTATGACTATGATATTGATAGACAGCTGCATTTGTGTTCTTTATCTGATGTGGAGTCTGCAAACAGAAGTCAAATTTTGCAGAACACATCATTTACTAATGAGGGGGAGACTCAAAGACTCCAGGAAATGGGAATGCTGCACTATACTTGTCAGGTTAAATCTGATCCTCCACACTGGGGTGTACTGGAAAATGTACATTTCACTGAAACCTTGAGACTCAGATTCCTGAGGAGTCATCAACATCCCTGCAGGACCTGGTCATTGCTCTTGTCTGTATGGCAGATTGTACAGTGAGGACCACAGTTACTCAGTTGGGAAACCTAGAAGCAATAGGTTTGACTACATGGCAAGAAGCAAGTGGCATCATTTAATGACCAAAGACAAGATGCATGTGCTTCCTGTAAGAGGCAACAGAAGTAGAGTAATGCTCTGAATGGTCTGATAAATGTAGCCCTATGGCATTGGCTGATTAGACATGTTGTACCCCAAACTGAAGCAGACTGGAAGTTTACCACACTTTTACTAAATTTATACAATAAAAAATTAAGAGCAAATGAACAGAAACTTACCTCAAATTGCAGTAACAGAGTCACAGCCCCTCACCTAGTTCTCAGATTTAAGCCGGAGTACAGACCCAGAACTCCTTGAATGAAGAGGTGGTAGGCCCCTTGGTGGAAGGGTCCTAGTACACCACAAAAAATCAATACTTTCTCTCATTTTCTCCAAAAGGACCTAAGGGCTTTCACCAGGGTAGCTGTATACTGGGAGAAGGTAAAGGACTAGACATTTGGGGGCTTCTGAACAATTTCTGAACTAACACTGCTTTCAGGGGATCCAGAACATCATCTTAGCCCTCAGTTAGATGGAGGGCCTTCGGAGTCCAGGAGCTTTAGCGAAGGTCTAACGCACCATGGGCCCAGTAGGCCCCAGAATCCACCCTGTCATCATTTCTCTCTTCCAGAATGCATAACTGAGAGATTTAGTTAGTACTTGGGAGAACCCTCTCATATTGGCTCTCTTATCTGTAGCATGGGGCCATTATGGTTCCAGAGTCCCAATGGAAACCACTGGAGTAATGGTTACCTGCTAAAATAATAAACCCCAAAGAACATCTCTGGAGGGATAGCATAGATTGGTGACACCATCAGAGATTTTCAAGATGTAGGAGTTGGAGTTAGCACCACCTCTCTTTTTAATTCTCCTATTGTCTTATTTCTCACTTTTCTATCTGGATGCAATTTATTTCTTTTTCTTGCTTTATTGCAATGGAGAGGACCAAAAGATATTGAATAGACATAGTGAAAGTGGACATGCCTGCCATTCAGGCTTCCACCATTAAATATGATCTCACCTGGGAATGTGTTATACAAGTCTTTTAGTAGGTTGAAGAATTTCTATTCTATTTATTGAGATTTTTTAAAATCACAAATTTTAGTAAAATGCTTTGTTTATATCCAATAAAATAATGTTTTAATTAGCTATTGTTATGTAAAGATATTAGCACAAACTTAGCAACTTAAAGCTTTCTACTTTCTTGCAGTTTTGGTGATGGATAAATGGTAGCTACTCAAGACAGATTTTGGAGCTGGCTGGTCCCTTCTACTCTCCCAGTGTCACTAGAATACACATGCCTCTGTACAGGGGTGAGTGGCAGATCAGGGAGATGGTGCCGGAATTTCTTGAAGACTGTAGAAGAAGGAAGCTGCAGAGTTTGAACCTCCCAGATATGATCAGGGAGCTAATTATCCCACTGATCCAAAATGACTATCTCAGGCAGCTTTGGCCAAAATCTCAGAGCTATTCTCAAAGTTAATGTGGTGCTACTAAGGCATGAAGGAGCTCTATGAGGAATCTATGTCTCCAGAGGAGAGTAAGAATGTGGATGTTGACCCCATATTTGCTATTGCCATGACCCATAAAGGATGCATCTCAATGAAGAAGGGGTACACAGAGAACTCTGAATAAAACAGTGCTGGAGGCTGATTATGAGGCAGTCTCTGTGGAGGCCTGATGGTTAGTCATGCTGCAAGATATGGGGTGGACAATTGGCAAGGGTTGCACTTTTAATCAGGTGGGGAACCCTGTGTAAACCTACTGAGACCCAAGAGATTAGGGCTGGGATCCTACCTGACTAAGACCCAGGCCTTAGCATACAGTGGCTCCTCCACCCTCCAGGCCTAGATGGAGAGCAAGAGAAGAATGATGAAAACTAGTCTCAAAGAGTGGTGGCTGGAGGAGCTGTGATGGTCCTTGCTGTCAGGAAGGAGGAAGGCCTTGATCCTGATAATGTACAGGTACGATTCCTTTAGTAGTGAGCTGATGAATGATGACTATTCTCCCTGTGTCCCAACAGGAATTTGACAAGAACTCCTTACATTGTGGTCGGGAGAGCAGAACTTCCTCTGGGCAACAAAATGGAACAGACCTGTCATGGAAGGTCTTCTGGAATGAAGACTTGTATGGGTAGTGGCAGGACTCAGAATGCAAGTGAAAACATCCTCCAGACCTATAGGGTGGACCTGGATCCAAGAGAGAGAAAGCAACCATCCAGAGTCAGCACTGACTGCACACGAACCTGCATGTGTGCTTCATGGACATGGTGCACAAATGTGGGTGGTACTATAACACCACGATGATGAATGAAGACGTCCTGAGGCCAGGTATATGTGTGAGGACAGATAAGGCTACGTCCTGGACTGCGTGATTGAAGACAAGCTGGAGACCTAGGCTCTTAAGGTTGAGCACGATTGTGTAATAGTGATGCTGGGGCCATAGCTGGAAGATAAGACGTCTGCTGGGCTGAGACGGAGCATGGAGCCAGCATTGGTGCAACTGTGGTGAGAAAATCAGTTGGTGGAGCTTTCTCACAGTGCTGTCGGCAGGATATGGGCTGTCATGACTCAGACAACACTGACTGTGGGACACTCCCATCCTGTGGGGTAATAATTCTTTTTCTAGATTTTTTGTTATTCCATTAAAGAAACAAAGCACATTTTCATAACCAAATAATGAGAATAAAAAGTTATAATACATATATTTATCTTCAAATTAGTTGCTCAGTGCAAGACATAAAATAAAAAAATTCTTACAAAAAAGAAACATTATAACAAATTTTCTTTTCAAGAAAATAAGACAGTGTAACTGAAACAAATTAGCATATATATTGCAATATTTTTTAAACAGCAGAGTATGTGATTTGAGGAAGTATATCAACTTTGACTTCTTGTATATCTCTCTTCTATTTGTTATCAATAGATATACAAACCTAGGATTTAGCTCAGTGGTTCCTGTGCCTGTCTTGTAAGCGCAAGGACCTGGGTTTGATTCCCTGGTAACCACATACAATACTGGGTGTGGAGACTCACACCCAGAAGCAACCAGTATCACATACCAGCACTTGGGAGGCAGAGGCAGGAGGATTGCTGTGATGTGAGTTTGAGGCGACCCTGTCTCAAAAAAATGATATATAAATCTAGATACAGATATAGATATATGTTCTTTCTCTCTGTGGAGAAGATGACAAGCGAAGCTGTTCAGCCTTCATGTGGTGTGGTCCTGCAGGGTGATACAGGGGATGATGGTTTGTGGATGAACCAAAAAGGAGACAAGAAACAAATCCAGTACTTACTGGAATTGAATGTGTGACAAAACCATTTGAGATATTCCGTAGGAGAATAAAATCATACAAAGAGAGCACAGATAATGCTAGCTATATCTAGTTTTTTTGTTACAGGAACTCACAAGATTGCAACCAAAATGTTGAATTAAGCTACAGTTTGATGTGAGGTTCACCTTAGGAGACACTTACTTTTAAATACAGATTCAAACATAGTGAAAGTGTTCAGTATTTGCTGGTTGCAGACAAGGGGTTTCCAGTTCTTGGTTGCTGTGAGAGGCTCCATTCCAAAGACTAGATAACAAAATGATATTTTGCTTCTTGAAAGCAAGCAAGGAAGAGTCCTTATATGATGTGATTCCATACCTGTAATTGGATACATTAAACTTCTGTCACAATACTTCAGTGTAAGTCATCTGCCCTCACACTCCAAAGAAAGTAATTATACAAAGTTGTGAACACTTGACAATGAGATTCCTTCTTCTCAAAACTATAGAATGGTTATTTCCTAAGTCTTAGGTTGTTCTCAGACACATTTATGATCTCCAGAGTTTTTCAGTCTGTTCTCCTGTGGTCACAAACTGTGTGTGTGTGTGCATGTAGGTGTATGTGTGTGTGTGTGTGTGTGTGTGTGTGTACGCGCGCACATCCCTAGATTCACAGTCCCCCACAGAAAACAGGAAGAGAGAGGAGAGACTCTTAAAAAATGTATTTAGTTGTGATTGCTAAATCTTGTATACAACCCAGATGTCCATCAACTGGAGACTGGATAAAGAATATATATATATATTTTTATAGAATGGAGTATTATTCTACTATTAAAATGATAAGATTGAGTCATTCATACTCAAATGGATGTACCATAAGGACGTCCTCACAAGCTAAATAAACAGGTCACAAATGTGTAAATATCGTATCTTTTCTCTGGTATGAGAAAATGAAGTTGTAAATGAGTTGTAGTGTGTATAGTTGATACTGTGAAATAGAAAATATTTAAAAAGGAAGAGAGTGTGAGGGTAAATAACAATGGGAAAACAAATGTTTATTTAATAATAAAGAAAGAAGAAAACAAAGATTATACATATAGAGGATGGGAGGTTGCAGGACGGAGGGAGAGGGGAAAAATGAGAATCTAGTCATATATTCTGGTACAAACTCTCAATGTTGAATGCGATGACGATGTGTATTCATAATGTACCAATAAAGATTAACTTTAAAAATGTACTTAGCATGCTATTTAACTATTAAATAAAATCTATGAGGCAGTGTTCTCTGTCTAAGCTTGTCCTTATTCGTTTATTGTGCCCTAGAAACTTCTCAGGGCACTAAAATGATCAAATCTTAAACTTCACCACATTTGAGTTGTTTCTTAGGGAAGAATATCCTTCATATCTAGCACTGTTTCACATATTTATCCACTTATTTGCTGTTTTTGCTACTTCAGGCAACAGACTAAAGCTAATGTATTTTATTGGACTTTAGATAGAATTTGAAGCCTCATAGATTTTATTTAATAGTTAGTTTAAATAGCATGCTAAATACATTTTTAAAGAGTCTCTCCTCTCTCTTCCTGGTTTCTTTGGGGGGCTGAGATTTGTGCCAGATAACCACTTTATTACTGATAGGATGATGCTGTAATATGTGCTCATTATTTCCAGAAAAAAATAAACTGTCAACTCCTCTTATTATTCAAAATTTATTTTAATATAGATTTTATCAGATCATTATGCTTTCATAGATTATTTGCAAAACAGAAGCACAAAGTATTACAATTTTCTTTAATTATGCTGCTAATTTATAATCACTGATATTAGGATGTACATCTTTAGTTTTTTAAATATATTGGGATCTTTTTCTCCCAAGACTACATAAGAAGCATTTTTTTTTTTTGGCTGGCATTAAGTATTTTTCAAAATACAATTTTCAGTGAGGGAGTAAGAATCTGTAGATCTACAACTTTTACAAAAAATTTAACCATCACCCCCATCAAAAGTATTGAGATAATTTTAAATTTCATTATTATAATTAACATCCTTTACATCAATTTTTATTTGTATATCTGGTTATTTCTTTTTAAAAGAGATTTCTGAATATATAAATAATAGATCAATCTTCATTAAAAACAAAGAGAACTGGTTGCTTTTGTTTGGGAAAGGTAATTCCCTTTTGCCAGAGGTAGAATAGCTTATTTTTTAGGATTAGAAATGATCAATGCTAGAGATCATTTTGCCACCTTGCATTGTAACACCACAGGTATAAATAAACTTCACTGAATCAAATCACCTCTTTATATTCATGCCAGTTAATTGAGAAAACTTATAACTTGGAGGAAGATTCTGAAAGATTAATGAAGGTTTTAGAAAGAGCAAGCAGACAGTGATCCAGGTGCTGAAGTAATTTCCTGTTTCTTTTGTCGTTTGCGCCATGCAAAAACAAATATAATAGTTCTCAATGTTAAGTGTGATCATATTGCATGTATAAAATGTATCAGTAAAACCAATTTGAAAAAAAAGAAGTCCTGAGAACTATTTCTGTTTTTAACACAAACTGGTTCTACCAAGCAATTAGGACACGTCTAACTACTCTGAACCCTGGTTTCCTTATCTAGAAAGTTGGAGAAAAGGAACTAAAAATAACTAGGGTCTGTGTAAAAAATGGTGGACATATTGATTCAGTAAGAATATATATAAAAAGCCTATATGTACCTACAGTGCATGGAATTATGATCTGTAATCAGACCACTGGTGTCAGATTCTGGCCTTCCCATTTGTTGGTTGTG
The DNA here is from genome assembly GCA_004026965.1 of Petromus typicus. NCBI lineage: Eukaryota > Metazoa > Chordata > Mammalia > Rodentia > Petromuridae > Petromus > Petromus typicus. The sequence goes on from PVIR01031652.1 coordinate 14,481, forward strand.
AAGACATCTTAAACTCTTTGGATCCTAGTTTTTGTACCTGTTAAACAGGAAAAGTGTGCACCTCAAATAGCTATTATAAGAAATTAGTTAGCCACTAAATAAATTTGAGTTGTGCTTACTACATAGTGAACCTAAATTGTATGGACTTAATTTCTTCTCCTGCTTCTAATGGGAAGGTATCTCTTTTTACATTGGGCAACTTACACTTAGAAGAGGGGTGACACAGGTATTTAAGTTACTTTTCTCATTGCTGAGACAAAATTCCTGACACCTCCAAGTTATGGAAAGGGAGGTTTATTTTAGCTCACAGTTGACAGAGGTTTCATTACATAACCAGCTGGTTCCGAGGCAGGGTGGCATGGCAGAGAGGCATTCCAGGAGAGAAACAGATCATGGAGTGGCAGACAGAAGACAGTGGAAGGAAGCAGAAGCAAGCCTATCTTTCTTTTCCACTTATATTCCATCCAATCTATCCATCTTGTGAGAGCTGCCTGTCAGAACTACACTAATTCTAATCACTGATCCAATTTAGTACCACACACCCTCAATCCCAGCATCACATCCTTAATACAGGTTCACACACTGAGATCCATCCTTCTATGAAATGCTCCACTTTGAGCCCAGAGAGTTTGGGGGAACATCTAGATTTAACATAATAATAGGTAACTGTTTTTTTTCCCTACTTTTTTGGTGTATGTGAGTGTGTGTGTGTTACTGGAGACAGATGACAGGAACTCACAATTGCTATGTATGAGCTCTACCACTGAGCTACATACATCCCCAGCACATTCTAAAATTTGATTTGGAATTAGAGTCTTCTTGATTTGCCAGATTGATCTTAAATTTGTGATTCTCTTGTCTCAGCCAGGGATTAGGCACTTGCTACCTCAACCTGCATATTAGTCTTAATATTATATTAATAGCAGATAGTATGATTTCCCTTGTAATTTATTTCTTATAAAGGGAATTTGGTACCTGTTCAAATGCGTGTGTGATGAGGAGGCATGATACATACCAAGAGAATGTAATTTGCTCCTGCAAGGTTTTTCTTGGAAGCTTGAGTAGAACTGAGTGCTTTGATCTCACTGCTATCTCACTCCACCTTCCCTACTTTTAAATGATAGTTTTGTTCTAGGTTCCATTTTCAGTTTCCTTTATTCCTGATCTTCTCTTCAAAGAAGACTCCTTCTGAACTCATAATTTTACCTTAACTTTCAACTTGAATAACTTCTGACATGACTTTTATCAAGTATCAACTTGACAGATTCAGCCAGTGATGGAAAAATCTATGGCACATATACTGCAGTAGGCTATTTGTTGTCCCTTGTAGCTCTAAGAGGTTTTCCAGCATGAGATTAAGGAATAACAGAAACCTGTAAAGACATTCTTTTGGGTATGTCTATGAGATTGTTTCCAGATGGCAGATCATGAATCTGACTGAACTAGGTGGGGAACGCTTGCCCTCAATGGGGACGAGCACCATCTAATTGGTAAGTACCCAGAAAAATAAATCCAAAAGATTAAGTGATATCTGCTTTTGAGAACTAAGACATGCTTATCTCCTGCCTTGGATGTCATAGCTCCAGGTTTTCTGGCCACTAGATCTCAGCACGTGGTTAAACTGAGATTCACCTCTTTATTTTCTCGAAATGTTCTGAGGCATTTAGATTTGGAGTGAGCATCTAAGAGTCTCTAGCCTACACATGTTCTGTCCTGAGACATCTCAGCGGCTATAACCCAGTGAGCCAACGACCCTCATCCATCCCATTTCATCTATTTATATTCACATCTTTTATATCTCTTTAAAGAACCCAGAGAAATACATATTTTAATCCTTTTTTCTTTTTTCTGGTACCTCTGTTGTGTTACCACTCTGGATATCTTCCAAATGAACGTTGAATATTTCAGATTTGACACATCCCAATAGGAGATAAGCACACTTTTTTATGTTGACCATGCTGAACCTGATATAGTTTGTATTTTTATGGCTCTGAAAGGAAGTACTAAGCATGAATTATACAGAGCATAAGCCTCAACAATTTATTGTACTTCCTGTCATTTAATCAGGCATCATTGCTCAATTCTGTAACGTCTGGAAAATATGCATCTTCTCTCCAAGCCCAGTACCCCTCCTGTGGTCTCCCATTGTTCGTCTCCTAAGTTAGTGGTTCACAAATTTTAGTGTCCCTTCCTATCACCCAGAAGTTGCTAAAATACAGACAACTGGGGTGCAGCCTGCATTCTGGGACTTGGCTGGCCTGAAAATTTCCATTTATAACAGTTGCCAGGTCATTCTGATTGTGTTGGTTTGAGGACCACATTTTGACAGTCATTGTCCCATGTTATTATGATTGCCACCTAATGAATCTGCCTGCTTCTGTGCAGGATTTCTTCCAAATCATATTTCATGCCATTGTATTGATTCCAGAAACACAAATCTGCTTAAAACCTGCAATTTCTCTTTGTGGTATTTTGGGCAAAGTGAGTGCCTGGCACATGCTTAGTTTTCATAAACATGACAGGCTTTACAGAATTAGCAGGATTTGCATAGGAAAAGTTGAGACACATTTCATTTGGCATAGGGAGGAGACGAAGAATAAAGGAGGGACAGGAGACAGTGTTATTCACAGTCACATTGTAAAATTACAAAACACTTCAAAAATCACTTGCTAAATCAATTTACACATGCATACACATACACAGGTGAGTGAGGAAATTCATTTGTTTTATTAGACTGATCTCTATAAGGACAGAGAGGAGCTCAGTATCTGAAGCCTCTTATTTTGCTTACAGTATAAAGAAGTCTGGATTGAATTTACACATTTACCCATCTTACATAGTTTGAAGATTTGTTTTAGCATCTTCCATGGAGCTTTTTAGAGCTCAGGACATATATATTTATAGAGTAGGTCTACTTATTCAGCTTGTGTATAGAAACTTTTTCACTGAAATTAGCTCAAGGACTTTATCTAGCTTTCTACCACAGAAGAGAATATACCGGTTATATCCCTGGAGTCTTAATATTATGATTTCTTTATGAAAAGAGCTGTCATTTGCTTGAAGCTTCTCCTTCAAAGATCTTTTTATGTGGTGCATATAAACTTGTCTCCTGAAGTATTATTCGTCTCATTCTGGAAAATCCATTATAAACTCCTCTCTTCCCCACAGAGATGAATCAATTCAAGGAAAATTTAAAAAACAAAGAAGATTGCGATCTACCGTGTCAGTTGGCTATTCTCTCTTAAAAGGAGTGGCTATCAATTAGGGTGTCCATTAGACTTTTTTTCAGAATTCAGATCTTCCCTCCTCTTTTCCTGTGTCTTCCCTAAGAGATATAATAGAGTTGGGGCAATGTATTTTTGAAACCATTTGCGAGGTCATTTTGGTTCACCCTTTGGGAGGGAATTAACTACTGGATCTCAGTCTTTTGTTTTCACAGCCCAGACATTTTTCTTTTTTGACTGTGGACAAAAGAGTGTTGCTGACCTTAAATTTAATCAGTAAGGGCAATGAGTTACAAATAAATAACAGCAAAATCTTATCATATATTATCACTGCCTCTTCCAAAGAGAAGATATTTTAATATGAAAATGTTAATATGATACATTCCGCAAATAAAAAATAGTCCCTTAAATTGAATAAATTGCACTATAAAAAGAACCTTGCTACTCTGTCCTCTATTTGCAGGGGACCCCTGAGAATATTGCTGGACCATTTCTTCTTCTAGCGTCTGGCTACACTGCCCTAGATCAAGGCTTGTAGGAAAGAAAGCTAAAATCACCTTTGCTTTTTCTTTACTCTTTCTTCTAATTTGCCATTTTAAAGCTTTGATTTCCGTGTATTTTATGGAAGCCTATTTTGGTTCAATTAAGCATTTCTTTTCCTGTTTTTCTGTTCTGCTCCAGGGGAACCAGCCTAACTGCTAAGAATTCATGACATTAGATCAGATACTCTTTTTCTTTCTGTCCTTCATCCAGTGGCAGATTTAAAAACCTTTGATGATTCAGCTCTATAATATTTAAAGTTCTATTTCATATCCTTCAAACTTAGGGCTTTAGAAAATAGCTAGCTGCGTGGGAAGGAAAGAGAAGAGTCTATTAAAATCTACAATCCTCTTAGTGACCCATTCACAGAGCCTCTCATCAAATCTGTTCAAATTCTTCCTTCTGCTGAAAACAAAGGGAAAGGCAAATGGAAACTAAAACCCTACCAAGACCAATCTAAGGACAGCCCACCCAGATATAAGCCTTATTAAGAAAGCATAGTGGAAGGGCGCCTTATTTTGCACATAATAAGCACCAAAGTCTCAAATCAAACAGTTGAGTGGGGCCCAAGCATTTCAAGCAACTCCACTGTTATCGGGCTTGAAGAAACTTTTTCTGATTTAAGACCCTGAATATAGTGAAAGGAATAAGGCTACATTCTGTACTGAGCCCCATATACTGTGCACAAATATGCAACAAATTTTCAAGGCTGTCGAAGAGTTTCACGATGAGTCATTTTTTCCCTCTTCGTTTACTAAGTCCTGACAGCTTTGAGCAGATGTAAGCAAGAGGAAACCTGTATTTTAGTCTGCACTTCCTTCTGTGGGCACCATTGTGCTCATTCATCCAGGTCAGGAAGAATGCTTCATTCAGTTTTTTTTTCAAAATGTACTCAAAGACTAATTATTTGGCATTGCCTCTTTAATAACTGGTTTCTCTGAAAGGCTTTCAACATGTCTGCTTATTGTTAGTTGGGTCTGTGTAATCTCCAGCTGTTTGTATCTCCAAGTGGGGCTTTTCA
>PVIR01031653.1:0-19283 GCA_004026965.1 Petromus typicus
CTTTGTGGTTCAGGCTGGCCCTGAGCTCAGCCTCCAACTCACATCACAGCAATCCTCCTGCCTCTGCCTCCCGAGTGCTGGGATTACAGGCATGAGCCACCACGCCCGGCACTGTGATATGTGGTACTGGTTGCTGCTGGGGTGAGTCTCCACGCCCAGTATTGTTATGTGGTTACCGGGGATCGAACCTGGGCCCTTGCACTTGCAAGACAGCCACCGGAACCACTGAGCTATATCCCCGGCCCCTAAACACACTTTTTATAGGTGGCCTCTACATTCAGATTCAAGCAATTGAGAATACTTAATAAAGCTGTGTGTGTAACTGAACATGTATGAACTTTTTCACTCGCCATTATTCCCTAAACATTATAGTGTGACAACTATTTATGTGACATTTATATTGTATTAAGTATTAGAATACAGAGACCATTTAAATATATAGGAGGATGTGCAGATATTTTATATACACATTGTCATTTTATATACAAGACTTGAGCATCTGTAAATTTTGGTAACCAAGGAGGATCCTGAAACCAATTCCTTCACAGCTACTGAGAGATAATTTTTGTTTTGTTTTTCTGAATTCATCAAGAAACATGCATCCTGTACCTTATGAGGTAGGCCAGTGAAATGCCAACTGCTATGACACCCAAGTTTAGTTTCCTATAATCTGTCAGTACATGAATGTTACATGGCCAAAGGCACTGTATACATGAACTTTAATGAATTTATAACATAGTGAGTCGGCCTACTATAATCACATAGAATTTGAAAAGGAAGACAGAAGTCTCAAAGAAAAGCAATGTATATATGACTTTGCCCACTACTGTTGGCTATGGAGGGAGGACCACAAGCTAAGAGATGCAGGTGGCATCTAGATACTGAGAATGCATCTCACTATCAACCAGGAAGAAAACAAGAATTCTACTTCTCAATCACATAAAATTCAAGTATCTGAATAAACTGAGTGAGCCTGGAAGTAGATTATCCCCCAAAACCTCCCGAGTAACAAAACTCTCTTAGTATTTTGATCTTTGGTCTTATGAGGCTCTCATAGAGAAACCAGCTGAAGCTAAATCCTAATGTTTTAAGATGTTAAATTTGTACTAATTGTTATGGGAATGATGCAAGACTATTTGGTCTTGCAGTAAATGCCAATACTTAGATATTCCGCATAGAATGCAGCTTGCAATTTTATTTTTAGAGGCATTACTAACATTTTGTTATATTCTCCCACAAGTCTAGAGTTTAAGAGTAACACAGTAGAATACCGCAAAGGAAAAAAGGTAAATAGTGCTCAAACTTTATTTGTGACTATGGCTCATTTGATTAAAAACCAAGATATACTCTTGGATCAGCTCAATGAATGTCAAAGCGAGATGAGACAGATACAAGAATCCTCGCCATTAAACACAAAGAGAGTGCCAACATTTTGAGCAAGAGATTTACTGTTTTGACCTAATTTTTCAAATTCAAGATGACATAATATCAGTTTCAACCATCTCACCACAATTGATAAATTTGATGGAGTTGATGAACTAGTTTAATGACAGATGCCCAGGGCTATGTGTGGGAGAACTCATGGCGTGAGAAATACACAATACATCTAAATAAAGCACTTTTAAAATACAGGAATTATTGTATTGACTCAGAGAGCAGGAGGAAACATTGTCAGAAAAAACACTTGTTGAAGTTAAAATTCAAGGGTGAAAACTATGCCATTAAATTTCTCTTCCAAGCTGATATATCTACCTAATATTGTTATATTTGAATACTCTCAACTCCTTATTCTGGGCGGTTTATACATGTCCACAACTTAGTGCCACTTTAGAAGTCCAAATTTCCATCGTAACTGAATGGTGTAAGTTTTTTCTTGTAATCTTTTCTACTGAGAACTTGGTTGGGGTACAGGAGGATTCAGATGGAAAGAAAACCAAGTAGAACACAACACATTTAAACTCATTCCACCTTTCTGATGACCATACTTTGTTTCTCTCTGGCACCAGCTGGGTTTCCTACTATGACATTCTAAGATGCTCATAAATACAGTCTTTTTGGTATAACTAGACAAGAGCAAACCAATAAAATACAAGTAGAACAGGATCTATACTGAGATCCTTAAAGGATGTTTGTCCTTAAAGGAATACTGTGACCCTTTCTTTTTTCCTAAGAACATATTTTTTGTTTGTTTTTTTGAGACAGGGTCTTGCTTTGTAGTTCAGGCTGGCCCTGAGCTCAGCCTCCAACTCACATCACAGCAATCCTCCTGCCTCTCCCTCCGGAGTGCTGGGATTACAGGTGTGAGCCACCACGCCTGGCACTGTGGTATGTGGTACTGATTGCTGCTGCACCTGAGTCTCCACACCCAGTATGGTATGTGGTTAACCGGGGATCGTACTGGGTCTCTGTGCTTGCAAGACAGGCGCCGGAACCACTGAGCCAAATCCCTGGCCCCTAAGAACATATTTTATAAAGATATTAAAAGTACTAAGCCTATACTTCATTACTTCACAATTTTGTTGTCTCTTCCTATGTTAATATTAAATTTAGGCCAATAAGCCTAGTACAACTAATCTTTAGGAGTTCTAGGAGTGGGTGTCAGAACAGCCATTATAATATTTTTTTGATAGATTACATCTGAATATTCACAATGGTAGCCAGAAAAATATCATTGATGATTTAGGAATATGTCATAATGCAAGTTACAATTGACAATCTACTGTTTTAAACTGCTTGATTCTAGCTATATACTTTTTCCAAATCACATAGATGCCACACTATGTGCATTGGTAGTCAAACCTATTTAGATTTACCAATGTTATCTTCTTCAGTTTTGATGTGACATTATTTTTTGTCTTTTAGTACTACTTTATGCTGGCATCAATTGTTCTGTGCTCCCAGAATTCATTAGACTTCATTTCCCTTTGGCTTGTGATCCTCAAGTGGATCTATATCTTTATAAAATATGTATATATTCACAAGTGAATGTTGACTTTCCTAATTTTGAGGGCTTTTAACTGAATAGCCCTATAACTTGTACTCCCATTCACACAGTTCCACCTTTCACCCTTCATTGCACTGTGCAATTGCCTTCACTAAAATTGTTAGCAGCACCCTGAAACAGAAGCAATTTAATAAAATTAACTTTTAAAAATATGACTGACTTGTCAGAATATTAATGCTATGAGTTTATCTTTTCTAAAATGTGTATAATTTTATAAACAGCTAATGGTGACGGACATTTTTGGATGTGGGATTGTTTTCAAATAATAAGTCTAAGAAATTGTTCATTGCAGGAATCATCAATCTACCTCTGATTTTAATTAGTAAGTTGGAACTTTTCATTTTATCAATAGACTATGGTGTTGAAATACTGCTATTGGTTTACTTCACATCACTGATTCATTTCAATAGGACAACAAAATTAACTTAAAAATAGTATGAAGGAGTTTTCACTTAGAGATTTGGGAGACAGTAAGCAGGACAAACAGGCAGCAAACTAGTTAGGTGAATCAGATATATAAACTTTTGGGAAAGCATCTTTTTGGGACACTTCTTCCCAAACGGTCAGGCTAATTGTAGATGGAACCAGCCGCTTTATCTCTCTAAAATATTCTATTGGGTAAGAAATCTCAGAAACACTATGTGAGAAATTCTATCCTCTTGATAATTCAATTCTACTTAAACTCCTTTGCTAGTAGGCTTCAGATTTTGCCTTCACCATTTTTGTGACTCAAAGGATGAATATATTTAACAACATGATAAAATACTGTTTTTTTTCTAGGTATTTTCTTATTTGTTTTTGCTATCTCTCCTTCCTTTTTTTTCTGTTTATGTGTGTGTGTGTTTGTCATACTTCCTCTTTTTTCTTCTGCTTTCTCAACAGATTCTGCTTGTAAAAACTACTAAGGACAGCGGACTTTCAGTCTTTAGATACTTTTATCTAGGCTAAAGGGAAACACTACTGCATCACATTCCCTTTTCTTTTACAAAAGTAGATTTTATTGAAGTCAAGTTCTAAAGAGGTAACCAATGATTTGTTACTAGCAATCTTTTCTGTTCCCTAAATTAACTATTTGGAAAGAACAGACTATTTCGTAAATTTCTTTTGCATTCCTTAAATTACCATTACAACGTTTTCAAAGTGTTAGGCCACTTACATCAAATTCACTTGGTAGTGAGTAAAAATGTCTAATTTTGGTCCCTACCCTACGTCTAATCTCTAGAGGTGGAGCTCAGGAATGTGCAGTTCTAAAAAAGTTCTCTTGATTAAAAATAATTAAGGATAAGATGACCAATACCTTTGTCAGTAGTAACTATCTTAGACCAGGCACTGTGTACAGTACAAAGCCAAAACTGATAGCCTACTGGAGCAGAATCACATATAAACTACTAAAATGCAGTATTTTAAGTGAAAAAATTTCTTATGGGCAAAAAAGGAGGGTATAATTATCTCTTCTAGGACTCAGGTGCGCAATTTTAGCTGGGTCTTGAAAGTGAACCACTTGACAGGAGCTAGATGATACAGTATTTTTACATGAAGGATGTTCTTGGAAATATAATAAATCTCTTTCCTGTGTCATTTATTCTGAGCAGAAACCAGAGCTTTACCCAAAATGCTGGCGTCACAACCTTATGAAAATGTACTGCCTAGATAAATGCGGTCTGGAATGCTGGCCTTCATTCCGGCCCTTATTGTGATTCTGACTCCTCAGTAGGAACAATTGTTCCTTCAAAAGAAGTCCCTTAATCGCCCATTCGAGCTCCTTCAACAATGAGGACAGATTACACTGGAATCATTTCCTCGAATAATCATAATATGAAGTTAGAAAAGATATGGAAAATCACCTAGTTTGGTTGTTTCTGACTTATGTCCCCTAGAATCTTATAGATTCTTAAAGTGGCAAATCTGTAATTTTCAATATTGAAAAGAAACCTACCAGAAATTGTACATTTTCTAGTGCTCTTCAATGTCATGTTCCCCTGTTTTCTGCTAGAATTACGTCCGCTTCACGTTTAACTTGAAGTTCAGACTGAGCTATCTTCTGAGAAACACCCTTCTATGTGGACTCGCTTAGAGTTGGGGAGAGGAGATTCACTCTAGTGCTCTTTACAATTTCTCTGACCTTCTCAGTTCCTTCAAAGTGTCCTTGGTCTACAGCGCTTTCATTTCCACGTTCGGAAGCACTTGTCACGATCTGGCCTTTGGGCAACGCGGCCTGTACCTCACGTGACCAAGACAGCACCTTCCACCGCTCACTTGCCTTCAGGAACGCACCCTAGTGCGCGCATGCGTAATATAGCGCCCCCTCTGGCGCCGCTACCCTCGGACGGATACCTCGATAACCTGAGAGCGGCTGAGCCAAGACACGCATGCGCATGTGAGCACCGCCCGGCCGCTTGCGAAGTTGTGCCCCCGCCGCTCCCGCCCCTTCCGCCGCTCGTGCGCGCGCACGGCCGGCTACGGCGCGCCTGGGTTGGCTGCGGCGGTACCGCGGCGTCGGCGGCGGCGGCCTGGGGAGGGGTAGTGGTTCCTAGTGGGCTTTATTAGTTTCCTCCGCCCCCTCCTGGGGACGCTGTTGTGTGGTTACCTTGAAAAAACCCAACTTTATTGTTCCTCAGCCCCACCTCCCGGCGCGCGTCCTCCGAGGATGCACTGGGGCTGAGTGAGGGGTGGTGGAGGGTCGCGGTCCAAGCGCCCGGCCCGGGAGAGGGAGTCACGATGTCCGGTAGCCGCCAGGCCGGGTCGGGCTCCGCCGGGACGAGTCCTGGTTCCTCGGCGGCCTCCTCGGTGACTTCCGCCTCCTCGTCCTTATCTTCGTCCCCGTCGCCCCCTTCCGCGGCGGCGGCGGCAGCAGCCTTAGTGTCAGGCGGAGCGGCTCCGGCCGCAGGCTCCGGCGGCCTCGGGGCCCCGGGGCGGCCTGTGCTCGTGGCGGCCGCGGTGTCGGGCAGCGGCGGCGGGGCGGTGTCCGCGGGCCTGTCCCGGCTCAGCTGCGCGGCCAGGCCCAGCGCCGGCGTGGGAGGGAGCAGCTCCAACCTCGGCGGCGGCGGCAGCCGGAAGCGCCCTCTGCTCGCCCCCCTCTGCAACGGGCTCATCAACTCCTACGAAGACAAAAGCAACGACTTCGTCTGGTGGGTTGGAAGAGCAGCTGCTGCCTGCTCAGCTATACATTACTGCTGCTTAGGCTGGCGGGCTGACCTGATGGAGAACTTGGGGTCCTGGTGCTCTCGGGGGCGCCTATCTAGGGCTTCGGAGTTTGCTCAGAGCTCCGGGCTTCTGGTTTGGGGGTGGAGAAATGGGGGTAATAAAAGCAGTGATTGGTTTAAGTGATGGTGTGCTGGAGGTGAAGAGAGTGTAGGGAATAACAAGGGGCGGAGGAAGTAGAGTAAATGATTAAGGAGCAAAGGAGAAATTTGGGCGAGGAGGTTGGATCTTGAGTTATTTCGGCCGACTGGTGGAATAGGCTCCCATTTGGCCCACTGTAATTGTTCAGATGAATTAAATTTGTAGTCTTGAGGACTTAGCTTCCGGGGAGGAGGGGATGGCTGATCAAAATTGTCTTATTTTAATATGGTAGATGAGACTAAACCTTTGGTTGGATGTTTTAAGGAGAAATAATCCTTAAATATCTTCACGGGCATGTATAAATATGTCCCTTCCTAAAGGGCAGGCCATTTTTAAATTTGTTCCGACTGCAGACAATCCCACGAAATATCTCACTTTTCAAATCAATAACTTGAAAAGGAGACCCACCCTTATTATCCACGTGTTGTTATCTCCAGTGGACCAAGTTGAGAAACGCTAAGCATAGACAATGCTGTTGTCGTATTAAATAAATGGTGGTGGTGATTGTTTTGAAGAAAATGTTTTTTGGGATTTTCGTTGGGTTATAGATATTGGTTGGATTATGAGAAAGTGATTGGTTTTAGCTGTTTAAGAACTGGTACGGTTTTGTGCTTTTTCGTCTAGAGGACATTATTGCATGACTTTGCAATGTGCCCTGGGAAGTTGATGCACTTTAGAGTTGAAGATGGTGCGAATTAAAAGTACAAAGGCTAGAAATCGGAACTATTATTGGAGTTGTGCATTAGACTACAGTGTGTAGTTGTTATAGGAAAGCACTGTGTGTTAACAGTTCTGCTTTTGTCTTATTCTGGATTCAGAATTTATTTTTATTGAACCTGGAGTATAATTGACATTCCTAAATAATCAGTTCATGCTTGGATCTAGGAGGTGTCTGCAACAGCTATCCAATTTTTAGAACCAAATAATAAGGTAAAAGCTTAAACAATTTGAGGTTTGTAGAATTTAGTTTTCTTTTGAGCCACCCTTTATATTTCAGTTTTCAGTAGGTTAAAGAAAAGAAACATGCCAGCATCTTTATAGGTCACTAAAAGAGAATAAAAGGTGTGAGAAACAGGTACAAGGGAACCATTCATTAATTCATGCTATCGATACAGTACAGTACTTGCCATTGCTGTCTGACAGACACTGAGTTTCAGTGGACAGAGGTATTTCCAACACTTGGGGAAAAGACAGAGAAGCACTTGATACTGATTTTTTAAGAAGTAGAATAACAACACAGTTACATTCCCATTGAGAGTCAATTATGTAACTGTTTCAGATTAAACGAACATATTTTCTCCTGCACTACCAACAGTGAGTGAGAACTCAGGTCTCCAGGGTCTCAATTTAGTTCTTTCATCGCATTCATTTAGAAAGTCTCAGTTTCGTAGGTTTGAGTGCAAGTGTTTAGCTCAGTGGTTGTGCACCCAACCCTTTTATACAGGTGCTTGAAGGCAAGGCCATTACATTGAATTACATTCCCAACCCTTTTTTCCTTTTTTATTTTTTATTTGTTTATTTTTTGACTAAATGTCACTAAGTCGCCAACTTGCACAGGCTGGGCTTGAGTAGATCATCCTCCTGCCTTAGTGTTCTGGGATTATATGTGCCACCTGTCTCTTTAGCCTAGTAGTTTTTAAATTAAGTAGATTGGGGGAAGCAACTGTTTAATTCACATTAGATGAATTTTTTTTCTTTTTTTTTTCTTTTTTTTTTTTTTGAGACAGGGTCTTGCCTGTCTTGCTTCAGGCTGGCCCTGAGCTCAGCCTTGACCTCACAGCACAAGCAGTCCTCCTGCCTCTGCCTCCCAAATGCTGGGATTACAGGTGTGAGCCACCGCGCCTGGCATTGTGGTATGTGGTACTGATTGCTGCTAGGCGTGAGTCTCCACACCCAGTATTGCATGTGGTTACCAGGGATGGAACCCAGCACTTGCACTTGCAAGGCAGGTGCAGAACCACTGAGATAAATCCCCGGCTTGAATGTTTTTTTTTTTTTTTTTTTCTTGACCACTCCCTCTTCATTCCAAAAACACATACCAGAATTGGAAATTGTGGGTCGTCTTCTCTTTGAGAACAGTTGATTTAGATAAAGTCATATAGATAAAGTCATATACCTAATTTCAGGAACACACATTGGCCTTTCTCTTCTTTTTTTAAATAAGTGTAACATTTATATATTGACTTTTATTTAAAAGTAACATTGTTTTAACTTGCAGAATTAACGTTTCAAGGATTCATTTGCATCTTGATTATTTCATACAAAAGATTGAAATTATCAAATTGCTAATAATTTCAACAGTTTTATAAGCTTTATAAGTTATAATCTGTGGTATAGGAGTAGTATTTAGCTTGATGTTGCATTAATCGGCTTTCAGAGGGAGCTGTTGTTTAATTTTTTTTCAAAATTTTCAAATATTGTCTGCTTAACTGAACTATGAATTGAAAGTTTGGAGGATGATTCTTTTCTTGTCTTTTTTAAAAATTTTAATTGTATAATTACTATCTGGGTTAGCTTTCCCATGTATCTGAAGTGAATTTTTCTATGTTAACTAAAAGGTAATTTTTGAAATTGCAGCAGAAATATATGATTGCAAGTGAATTTTAAGCTTCTTGTGAAAAAGTTTAACTTTTAATTATCTGCTTCATAGAAAAGGTCTGCATTAAGTGGATTTACTATTTTGTAAAGATGTGACTGCCTATTTTTTGTTGTTGTTGTTTTTTTGTTTGTTTTTTGTTTTTCTTTTGAGACAGGGTCTCACTTTGTGGTTCAGGCTGGCCCTCAGCTCAGCCTCCAACTCACATCACAGCAATCCTCCTGCCTCTGCCTCCCAAGTGCTGGGATTACAGGCGTGAGCCACCGCGCCTGGCACTGTGGTATGAGGTACTGGTTGCTGCTGGGCGTGAGTCTCCATGCCCAGTATGGTATGTGGTTACCGGGGATCGAACCCGGGTCCTTGCGCTTGCAAGACAGGCGCCGGAACCACTGAGCTATATCCCCGGCCCCCTATGACTGCCTATTTTTTGTCAAACTAGTAAGACTCCTTTTTTAGGAGCTCACGATTTAATTCAAGAAAGACTTAACCACATAATTATAATATCCTTTCATTGCATTCATTGCTTTGTTTAGTATCATTGTTTTTCTTAGTGTCAAGGCAGATACTAGTATCATTTTCTTTCTGTTACCATGCACATGTTAAATGGTCCAATGAATTTAGATGTCGTGTCATGGTCATTACCATAACAACGTAAGACTGCGTGTCCCATTCAGTATTAAAAATGAAACTTGTTGACCGTGTTTGCTACTATATTTTCTGAACTAATAAAGAGTAAAATAGAACCATATGTCATTGCACACACCTGTAATCCCAGCAAACTCAGGAGCATCTGAAGTTTGAGCCCAGCCTGGACAATTTAGTAATGTATTGAGACTGTCTTAAGAAGGGCTGGGGACGTAGCTTAGTGAGAAGGTTCTGACCTCCATCTCCAGTGCCACACCAAAAACAGACAGCAATGACTTGAAGATGAAGATTATAATAAAGTTTGCTTGATTCAATTCAGTTATATGTGTGTACAGTTTATGTGTAGGATAATTTTTACTGTCAAGAAAAATTTGAGTCATTGTCTTATGGGATATAATTTTCCTGTGTTAGGAAAGTAAGTGAAAAATTTAAGTGGCCCTTTTTGATTATTTAGCAAGTTTATATATATATAGGAGTAAGTATACTTTGAAGAGCTATTAAAGCATATTCAGTTATTGAAATAAGTTTCAGAATTCATTATATTACTAGTGTATGGAGTCAAGAATTTTCTCTTAAATTTGCAAAACAAATTTTATTCGTTCATAATATAAAAAATATTTGCTTTCTTGGGGAGTTGTCTGTAGTTTAGGTAGGCTTCAAACTTGCAGTTCTTCAACCTTGTGCCGTTTAAATGAATGAAAAAATATACTGTGGAGATGAGGTCATTTAATTGCACTTCAGCATGGTCCATCTGACTATCATCAGATGATGAATCATCAGCATTTTGTTAGCAGAAAACTTAGGTGAACTGAATATGGAGAAAATGAAGATGAGGGCCGGGGATACAACTCAGTGGTTCCAGCACTGCAAGTGCAAGGGCCCCTGGTTAGATCCCCCGGTAACCACATAACAATACTGTACATGGAGACTCACCCCAGCAGCAATCAGTACCACATACCACAGTGCGGGGCGTGGTGGCTCACGCCTGTAATCCCAGCACTCAGGAGGCAGAGGCAGGAGGATTGCTGTGATGTGAGTTGGAGGCTGAGCTCAGGGCCAGCCTGAACTACAAAGCGAGACCCTGTCTCAAGAAGAAAAAAAAAAATGAAGATGATTATGAAACAGGATACGAATTCTGGTCTATAAATTGAAAAGGGAGTACTTGTGCAATAGTAGTTTCAAAGAACTAATTGATTAGTAATTACTTGTTACAAATCCTTTTTTCTGTCTTTTCTGATAGTGCTCATATTCTATTAAGGATTATTATTAATTGCAAACTTAAACCATATTGCCCACCTTTCTTCCTTGTATTTGTTTTTGATGATTTCTTTCTATTATATATATTTTTCTTAGTCTTTAACCAACTTTTCCTTAAAATCTCTGTATATGAGAGGAACCCCTGTGCCACCACCAGGGATTTCTCCCAGGGTATCTGCATTGAGCTATATCCTTTGTGATTGGGTTGTGTTTTTTTTGTATTTTAATTAGAGGTTCACTAAGTTGCCCAAGTTAGGCTTAACGTTGAAGTTTTCCTACTTTGGCCTCTAAGAAGCTATAGTGCTAGATTATGAGTATGACCCACCATGTCTAGCTGGAAAGGTTTTTTCACAGTGAAAGTAGGTAGTTTCTTTTTTTTTTTTCTTTGCTCTAAGATTTGCATTATACAAAATAAAATGTTTTAAATTTTTGACTTTTTATTACGTGTGGTGTGCTCACCCCCATCTTTGTCTTCCACTTTATTTGGCTTGTATCTTTCTTCATTTATGTTTATGCCAGCTTGTATCAGTATAGATCCTTACCTTCTCAAGTAATATTTTTGTAGAAAGTAACATTTTCTCTTTATATCTTCATCTCAGCTGTCCTATTTCATAAATTCCGTGTACCGATCCCCCACCAACTTTCTAAGGAATGAATGGTGAATTTCAGTGGTTGGCTCAATTTTCAGTTCATTCTATTCTTGATACACTTTGGATAATCCATTTGTCATTTTTCTTAATTTGTGTTTAAGTAGGTGCTCTTTTCCTTGTATTTGAAATTGGAACACAAAATTTAGGATCAAGCAATCCATTCATTGCATTGGAATCCCTCTTCTCAGTATTAGTTCAAGAAAGGACATTTTGTTTCAGTACAGACACAGAAACAAAGTAGGCTTTGTGAAAAATAAAGATTACCATTTTGGGAACCCTTTAGATATATACCTGAAACTCAGAAGTTCATGAAGACAAATCCATTCTAAATATAAGATTTAATGTGTTATAAGAACAATTAGGGACAGATACTTAATAATCGTAATTACTGAAAGTAGAAGGTTGTATTATGTGTCAGGCAGTATTCTAAGGGTCTTATATTACTTGATATTCAGAACTACTATTTGATAGAGGTGCTCATAGAATTTCCATTTTATAGACAAGGAAATAAAGCCTAAGGAGGTTAGTTTTACTCCACACAGTAATAATGGTGGTGCCAGTATTTCTATCATTCTAGCAAGTTGGTGCTAGCACTCAGTGCTGTTTTCTACTCTTATACTTGATACCTAGCAACTGTGATCTGTTTTCTATCACGCTAATTTTGCTTTTTCTGGAATTTCACATTAATGAAATCATTCAGTATGTAATTGCCTTTGGCTTTTTCAATCTGATATTTCTGGGATATAGTGATGATATTGACTGCATCATAGATTTTATGTAGATTGCGCCATTACCTCTTTATTTTCCCACTAAAAGATAATTATTTGCTTCTAATTTTGGCCTACTATAAAGGAAGTTGTTAATAGTCATATCATGTTTTTGTGTGGACATTACTTGCTTCCTCCTGGGAAAATGTCTAGAAGTGAGTGTATTGTGGACTCTGTGGCAAGTCAGTGTTGCAAAAGTATTTCTGAAATTTCACTTGTTTTACACTCTTGACAACACTGGAGGTTTTCTTTAAGTCACTGAGTGGATATGGAGTGGTATTATCTTGTCATTTTTGCTTTACCTTGATGACTAATGATGCTAAATATAATTTCAAGTACTGCTTATTTTTCATTTGCATATCTTCTGTGAAGTGTCTGTTCTAGTTTTTTGCCTCTTTCTACTAAGTTGTTTGCTATTTTGGGTTATATTATATATTCTAGATACATGTCTTTTGTCAGACTTAGATTTGTGGTATTTTCTCCTTTCTGTTGCTTCGCTCTTTTTTCTTAGTGGTTTTTTGAAGTATAAAAATTTAAATTTTAAATCCAGCTTATTGTTTTTTAAAAAATTATATGTGATTTTCTTTTCTGTTTTAGCTAAGAAATCATAAAAAAATTCCTCTGTACATTCTTTTAGAAAATGTATAATTTTCTTGTGGCAGTATTCCATTTCAAGTTAGTTTTTGTGTGCCATGTACGATAAGGGCTGAAAATTCCCTCCATCTCCCATGAATATCTGATTATTAGCATCATTTGTGTAAGACTGTCTTTGTTCATTAAAGTTCCTCAAAAATTAATCAACTGTGGAGGAGTTTTCTTGATCTTTATTTGGTTGATTTGTGTGTTTATATCTATATCAATGCCATCTGGGGTTTTGTTTGTTTGTTTTTAAGGTTTTTTTTGAAACAGGGTCTCGCTTTGTGGTTCAGGCTGGCCCTGAGCTCAGCCTCCAGCTCACATCACAGCAGTCCTCCTGTCTCTGTCTCCCAAGTGCTGGGATTACAGGCGTGAGCCACCACGCCCGGCACTGTGGTATGTGGTACTGATTGCTGCTGGGGTGAGTCTCCACACCCAGTATTGTTATGTGGTTACCGGGATTGAACCCCAGTCCTTGCGCTTGCAAGACAGGCACCGGAACCACTGAGCTATATCCCCAGCCCACTGCCATCTGGTTTTTATTACTCATTATGATGTCCTGAGTTTGGACAGTACAGTTTTCTTCCAGTATTTTAAGTTGTTTTGGTTAAAATTTGCTTTTTGCAGGTGGGGTGTAGCTAAGTGGAAGAGCATATACCTTGAGTTCAGCCACCATCGGTAGAAAAAAAATGAACTTGACGATATCTGTAAAAAGGGATGTAGGTTCTTAGTTTGAGTTCTGCTGACTGTTATCCAACTTGGGAGAACTTGATATGTTAATGTTGACTATTTTGAACTATGAACATAGGATATTTCCACAGTTACTAAGCATTTTTAGCAGAATGTTTCTTTGTTTAGAAATTAAAGTTAAAGACAGATTTTTAAACGATGTCATATGTATGATATTTGAAGAAGTGTTTTTACATCTTTATGAGTAATTCTCATCATGTTGAAAGCCAGATGTAAAGTTGTACTTATGTAATCCCAGCAATGGGGAGGCCGAGCTACCCTGGTCTCCAGAATAAGATTTTGTTTCAAAAGCCCACCAAAACAACAAAAAACAAAACTACTGTTTGGGATTTTAGGGTTTTTTGGATTTGTGATTTGAAGTCTTTTGTTATTTATCTTAAAATTTTTGTCTGGCATCCGTTTGTGTAATTCTGATCCAAACTATCTTCTCTGCTTGTGACTTCATTTATACACGTTAGACCATTTGGTATTCTACAGCTTTCAGATGTTCTATACTGTTTTCCATTTTTCTCTTTGGATTTTAATTTGGTTAATTTCTGTTAACTTTTCAGGTTTACCACTTCTTAATTCTTTGTTTTACATATTGATAATCCTCTTAAAAGAATTCTTTGTCTTACATCATATGTTTTCTAAAGTTTTCAGAGGTCCTTATCTCTTCACATGTATTTATCAACTTTTTGACAAAGCCCACTAACATGGTAACTGAGACTCACCCCAGCAGCAATCAGTACCACATACCATAGTGCCGGGCGTGGTGGTTCACACCTGTAATCCCAGCACTCGGGAGACAGAGACAAGAGGATTGCTTGATGTGAATTGGAGGCTGAGCTCAGGGCCATCCTGAACTACGAAGGGAGACCCTGCCTCAAAAAACCAAAAAAAAAAAAAAAACTACTTTATATCCTGTGTCACAGTCTGACAATGTGAATTCTCTCCTCAATCATACCAATTGTTTTGGTTCTTGGTGAGAGTTTGTTTTATTTAGTTATTTTAGATATCACACTGAAAATTACGCATAGAACAGTCAAGACCAAGTTAGGAGTATTTATGCCTGGAAATAATCATACCTCTTATGTTAGCATATAGGTCTGGGGGTTGAGTCACCTTAGTCAGCAGTGGCCTGAATTTGAATTTCTTTATTGCTATCCGACACACTATAGCCTAAAATTTCACCAGTGTTCTCCTGAACTTGGCATGAGGTTTTAGGTGCCAGAGAGCTTTTCTTCACAGTTTATGTTTTTTCTTTGATTTTCAGCATTGTGCTTGAATTCTGGAGGACTATATGTATGCTTATTCTCATTCTCTGGAATGAGATTTCTGATGTTTGTTACACTGTGATTTATAAGGCTAGTTTTTCCTTACTGGTGCACATTATTTATTTGTTGTGTTAGATCCCTTAGTTTATTAATTTTGAGAGAGTTCTTTCCCTCATTTTATTCCAGCCCTGTCAGATTCTGCAGTGATCATATTATTGTACTCAACTAATAATTACAACATTGTCTTATTCTTGCTTGAAGTTACTATAGACTGGATGGCTTAAGCAAAAAAAGATTTATTTCTTACAATTCTGGAAACCCAAGATAAGTGCGTTGGCAGTAAATGACTGTGAGAGCCTACTTCCTGGCTTACATATCACCACTTTTTTGTGTATCCTTTCATAGCCTAATGAAAATAAACTATTTCTTCTTCTGAGGACAGTAATTCCATCATGGGACTTCCACTCTCTTGACCTTATTTAACCAAAGCCAGTTATTTCTCCAGGATCTCATCTCCTAATGCCATACTTTTAGGGGTTGAAGTTTCAGCCTGCAAGTTTTGGGGTGACAACAAACTTGCAGTCTATTACAAATGTGCATTATTTGTATCAATTTCTAATGCTGTTCTCAAAATGGACCGTCAAAATTTTTTGTATATTTTGATTCATTTATTCAGAATTGTGTTACATAGGCTGCACCTATCAGAAGACTTCCTTGGAATTTCTGACCTGAAGATGCTCAGAACAACCTCTCCTTTACAAAAGTGGGGTTTTGACCACATATGCATTTATTTTAAAGGGGCAGTTTGCTGAGTTTGATAAATGTATGTGCACATGTAATTACTAACATTTAAAATATAGGAAATTTTTTATGTCCTATGACACTCTAGAAATGTAGGGCTCTAGAAAGTTTCTTTGTGATTTATTGAACTTAATCCCCACACTCCCATGCGAAGGCAAGTATTGATTTGACTTTTACTAAATTAGTTTTGCCTATTGCAAAATTTGTTGTAATTTATGCATTATGCTGTTTTGTGGTTTGTTTCAATTAGGATATTTTTGAGCTTCGACTATACTTTTATATGTATAAATTTATTCCCCTTTTAGGTTTTATTTGGTTTTGTTTTGTGAGATAAGGTCTTAATGTGTTTAGCTGAGCTGGACCCTCTGGGTTCATATGATTGATTTGCTATAGACACCCATGTAATGGAATGAAGGTTCTTGCCACTGTATTAGCAACTTTTAAAAAATTATTCTTTGTATTTATATCCTTTGGATGGACATACAGTAATTTATTTGTACATTCTGAATTAATTGTAGTTTTGAGAGTTTTTGAGTAAAATTTTTAATAATATTATTTATAAGGACTGGGGATTTAGCTCAGTGATTCTAACATCTGCCTTGCAAGCACAAGATCCCAGGTTTGATCTCTGGTAACCACATACTACAATGCCTGGCGTGGCGACTCACACCCACCAGTGATCAATACTACACACCACCATGCCAGGTGTGGTAGCTCATGCTTATAATCCCAGCACTGGGGAGGCAGAGCAGGAGGATTGCTGTGAGTTCCAGGCTTGCCTGGGCTACATAGGAAGCTCAGGGCTGGCCTGAACTGCAAAGCGAAATCCTGTCTCAAACAAAATTAAAAAAAATAAAGAATATCATTTATAAATCATAATTTTTTTTTTTTGAGAGAGAGGGTCTCACTTTTTGTCCTTTAGACTGACCTTGAGCTCAGCTTTGAATTTACAGCAATACTCCTGCCTCTGCCTCCCAAGTGCTGGGATTACAGGCATGAGTCACCCTGCCTGGTGTTGTTGTATGTGGTTACCAGTTGGAACTCAGGTCCTTGTACTCGCAGAGCAGGTGCTGGAACCACTGAGTTAAATCCCTGGTCCTATCTTCATATATTTTTATGTTTCAGTATTCTGTTAGGTAAATTTTTCACTTCAGATATTGTATTTTTAAACTATAGTGTTTCTGCTGGTTCTGTATTATATATCATTCTTCTCATATTAATTCCTTTAAGTCATATTTTAATATTTGAAGGCCTTTTTTAATAATTCCATTATTGGTTAGTTGGTTTTTATTGACTTTTTTATCCTGTTTATGGCTCACATTTTCCTATTTCATATTTATCCAATATTTTATTGGATTATACATGTGGTGAACCTCTTCATTTACTGTGTTGGTCTTTAGTCTGGGAGATTAGTTACTTGTAGACCAATTTGATCTTCTTAAAGATTGCTTTTGATTTTGAAAAACTTTAAAATACTTTTTTAAGAGTTGTAAGAGTTCATTTTTTATAAGCTAGTTAGGCTCCATTACTATAGGTCTTTCTGGAATTTTTGTTCAAAGCCTAAGTTTCATAACTCCTGAGTATCAGTGGGTTTGTGGTGCTCTGTTGTGTTTTCTCTTTCCCCTATGGTAGGATACTTCCAGACAAAAAGCTGGGTCCCTAATATTGCGCACATCTTTTGTTTCCCACCTTGAAGAATCTCAGACTAGGCTCAGTGTCAAAAAGCAGTTCTTTTCATTGATATTTTTTAACCCAAATTTTGAAGTATGTAAGGTGAGATGAGTTAAATGTTGACCTTGAATGCAGATAATGTAATAGTGTTCCTCATCTCAGAAAATATTGCTCACTGGCCCATCAAGCTTCCCTTTTTTTTTTTTTTTTTTTTTTTTTTAGGTTTTTGGAGACAGGGTCTTGCTTTTGTGGTTCAGGCTGGCCCTGAGCTCAGCCTCAAACTCACATCACAATCCTCCTGCCTCTGCCTCCCGAGTGCTGGGATGACAGGCGTGAGCCACCACGCCCGGCACTGTGGTAAGTGGTACTGATTGCTGCTGGACCCAGTATTGTTATGTGGTTACGGGAGAATCAAACCCGGGCCCTTGCGCTTGCAAGACAGGCGCGGAACCACTGAGCTAACTCCCCGGCCCAAGCTTCCCTGTTTGTTTAACTTTCTTTCTTTGACTCCAAGGTGAACAGGTTTTTCTGTCCCCCCCGCCCATTTTCTGCACTTAAGTATTTATAGAAATTAAGTTTAGTTAAAGCCTATGGTGTTGGGTAGGTGGCATTTGGATGTAGCTATTGATTCATGCAAATATATGTACATTAAAAAATTTATGTCAAAAATGTAGATTTTAGTGTATTGAAGAAAAAAGTTTTGCAAGAAATTTCAGTTTCATTTTCTCAACTAATTATATATGGTGAAGAGGGTTAGGCCAGTTTTTGGAATGTAGAAAATTAGACATGTTTAGTGACATTCCCAGAGTTAAAGTCAGATGAAGTTAAATGGTTTAAGATCCTGATATTAATGGCTATAAGTTCTTTTCTGCCTTCTTTTACAAAAGCTGCATTAGGAAAGTAATAGTATTATGTACAAAAATATGAATATCAGTAACTTTCAGAAGTAATTCAGAAAAGTTAAGACACTGAGAAATGAGATTTTGTAGGAAACCAGTTTATTTCTCTATATATTCACAAGAATATTTGACAAAATTTATATAATTAAAATATTTCTATTAAGGACCGTAAAATAAAATTCTGTTTTAGCTGCCTTAGTGGCAGCAGGTTCTTAGATTTACTAAGCCTGGTTCAGTATTTAGCACCAAAAGAAAAACAAAAAGGAGGAAACTTTAAAATTTTCATTTTTGTCCAGGGATTTTTTAAGTGTATTTTGTATTTGATATGTACAAATGTACATATTTATGAGATACAGTATGACATTTGAGTACATATATACTTTGTGTAATGATTAGGTCAATGCAATTGGTACATTTTTTGTTTCAGGCATTTTATCATTTTTTTGTATTGGGAACAAATTCTCTGTTTGCTTTTTTGAAATAATTTTTGTCAACCCCTGTTATCCTGTTGCCCTAATATAAAGGACCTATTTCCCTGGTCCTTTTTAAAATTTTGATGCTTATTTAAGTTATTCCTCCCTTCCATCTATGCCACTGTGTCTATTTTCTTCCCTTTACCTGACTTTAATAACTATTACTCTCTTTTCCACTTAATTGAGTAAACTTTTACTCTTTTGTTTTAAAATTTTTTATTACGGCACATTGGTTATACTGTGTAGACTAATGTGTTTCATTTGTGCAGAGAAGTACATGTGTATAGTATGCTCTGATCATTTTTACCTGCCCAGCTATGTGCCCTGTCCTAACTACAGTTTCACATTTTAAAGGGTGTAATGCACATATTTTGATCTTACTCACCTTGCCATTATTTGCCTTTACACTCTCTCCCCCTTATTTCTTCTTTTTTTTTCCTGATAGTCTGCCTCTCTCCTCCCTTTTTCTCTCCTTTCCTGTCCTCCCTTCCACTGTCCTCCCGTCCTTTTTTTGTCTTCTGTCTGGCCTGTCCTGT
>PVIR01031654.1:5881-19374 GCA_004026965.1 Petromus typicus
GAGTGCTGGGATTACAGGCGTGAGCCACCACGCCCGGCACTGTGGTATGTGGTACTGGTTGCTGCTGGGTTGAGTCTCCACACCCAGTATTGTTATGTGGTTACCGGGGAATCGAACCCGGGCCCTTGCGCTTGCAAGACAGGCGCTGGAACCACTGAGCTAACTCCCCGGCCCTATTGCTGGCTAATTCTTAAATAGCAGCCATTCACTGTGAAGTGAGATGAAATCTCACTGTTGTTTTCATCTGCATCTCTCGAATGACTAATGATGTTGAGCATTTCTTCATATACTTCTTAGCTGCTCTTACTTCTTCCTCTGAAAAGTATCTGTTCATTTCAGATGCCCATTTTTGAATTGGGTCTTTAAATTTGGGTGGGCTGATTTTTTTGAGCTCTTTATATGTTCTAGATAGTAACCTTTTGTCCGAGGAACAGCTGGCAAAGATTTTTTCCCACATTGTTGGTTGCCTTTTTGCTCTGTTGGTGGTTTCCTTTGCTGTGCAGCAGCTTTTTTAAAAAAAATGAGGTCCCATTGGTTGATTTCTTCTGCTAATTCTTGTGCTATAAAGGTTTTGTTCATGAAGTCTTTCCCTAAGCCAGTGTCTTCAAGAGTTTTACCTAACCTGTTTTGCAACAGGTTCAGAGTGTCTGTTTTAATATTTAGGTCTCTTATCCACTTTGATTTTAGCTTGGTACATGGTGAAAGAGCTAGGTCTGGCTTTAGTCTTTGGCAAATTAAAGCCCAGTTTTTCCATTGCCATTTGTTAAAGAAGCTATCTTTCCTCCATTGAGGATTTTTGGCTCCTTTGTCAAAGATGAGGTGGCTCAGTGTATCTGGAGTAGTTTCTGGATCTTCTAGTCTACTCCATTGATCCTCAGTTCTCTTACTTTGCCAGTGCCATGCAGTTTTTATCACGGTGGCTTTATAGTATAGTTTCAGGTTCGGAGTTGTAATATCCCCCACTATGTCCCTGTTGCTTAGAACTGCTTTTGCTATTCTAGGTCTTTTGTGGTTCCAGATGAAAGTTGGGATTTTTTTCTCTAGACCTGTGAAATATGCTGTTGGGATTTCAATTGGGATTGCGTTGAATCTGTATAGTAGTTGTGGGAATATAGCCATTTTGGTGATGTTGATTCTTCCTACCCAGGAGTAAGGTATGTCTTTCCATTTTTTGATATCTTCTTCTATCTCCTTTTTCAGAGTGCTGTAGTTTTTGGAGTAGAGGTCTTTCACCTCCTCTGTTAGACTGATTCCTAGATATTTTATTTTTGGGGAATGCTATTGTGAAAGGGACAGACTTCCCAATTTCTATCTCAGTGGATCTGTTGTTTGTGTATACAAAGGCTATTGATTTTTGAACGTTGACCTTGTATCCAGGTATACGACTAAATTTGGCGATTAGGTCCAGCAGTTTTTTGAGCTTTTAGAATCCTCTAGACAGAGTATCATGTCATCAACAAATAATGACAATTTAACTTCTTCTTTTCCAATCTTTATTCCTTTTATTTCTTTCTCTTGCCTGATTGCTGTGGCTAATGTTTCTAGAACTATATTGAACAGAAGTGGTGAGAGAGGACACCCTTGTCTTGTTCCGGATCTTAGTGTGAAAGGTTTCAATTGCTGACCATTTAATATGATACTGGCTGATGGTTTCTCATAGATAGCTTTTATTAGTTTGAAATACAGACCATCTATTCCAATCTTCTGTAGAGTTTTGAACATAAATGGGTGTTGTATTTTGTCATATGTTTTTTCTGCATCAGTTGAGATGACCATATGGTTTTTGTCCTTGAGTCTGTTAATATAGTGTATAACATTTATTGATTTTATAGAATGGAGTATTACTGTGCCAATAAAAATGGTAAGATTGAATCATTCATACTCAAATGGATGTACCTTGAGGATGTCCTCATAAGCAAAATAAACAGGTCACAGATGTATAAATATTGTATCTTTTTCTGGTATGAGAAAATGAAGTTGTAAATGAGTTGTAGTATGTATAGTTGATATTGTGAAATAGAAAATATTTAAAAGGGAAGAGAGCATAGAGGTAAATAATGAGGGGAAACAAAGATTATGCATTTGGGAGGTGGGAGTTGCAGAGCAGGAGAAAGGGGAAAAATAAGAATCAAGTCGTGTCATATTCTGGTACAAACCCTCAATGTTGAATGTGATGATGATGTGTATGAATACATGTACCAATAAAGATTAAATTTTTTAAAAGATGACAATTTTTTAAGTTATGTGAAGGTTTGTTTTGAAGATTTGACAAAATAACCTGATTTAAAAGGCTTATCAAAATATTATGAGGAAGAGCCAAAGTGATACATTCGTTCCTGAGAATTCCAGCTTCTCGGGAAGCTGAGACAGAAGGATCACAAGTTCAAACCTATCCTGGGCACCTTAGCAGTAACATGTCTCCAAAAACTTAAAAAGGCTAGAGCTTTTTCTCCTCTTTATATATAATTTAACTTTTTCATATAAGAGAAACTATGCAATATTTAGGCTTATATGTCTTATTTCACTTAAGCTTACCATCTCGAGGTGCATCCATTTTTCTACAGATGACTCACGCCAGGCCTTCTTTATGGCGGGATAATATTCCATAATGTGTCAATACCATGTTCTCATTATCCATTCATCGGCTGATGGGCGTATGGGCCAGCATTTCCAACATTTAGCTCGTATGAGTTGTGCTACTATAAACATGAGTATGCATGCATCACTGCAATGATGTATTTCTCTCTTTCAGGAAGATACCTAGAAGGGAACTAGCTGAGCGAAATGGAACTTCTAGTTTGAGTTTTTGAGGAATCTCCCCACTGATCTCCATAGTGAATGTATTAAATGAGAAGATCAAGAGATGGTGGGAGTGGGAGGAGGAGAGGACAGAGGATGAGAAAGGAAAGAAGATGTGTTGTGCACGTGCACCAGCTCCACAGGAGTGTAAACTGTGTACCACAAACATTTCTAATAAAAAAAAAAAAGCAAGCAATTTCCTTATTATTTATAGAACCACCCTTGGGTTAGAGCCACAAACAAGTAAATATTTCCTTTCTCAAAAGACTGAAAGTATCAAAAACTCTTAGTTATATTGGCAAAGCATAATGTACTGCAGAACTTTCTTCCATGCACTTCATTGCATATCAGCACTAACATTGGAAAAGGCAAAGCATCATCACCGGTTCACACCTGCCTGTCTGTCTGTCTTGCCCACAGCTCTGGAAAGGAAGATCTCCATGAGGCAGAGCCGAGAGGAGCTGATCAAGCGAGGGGTCCTGAAGGAAATCTACGACAAAGGTAAGAGGCCAGCCAAGGGCTGAGCTGCGCCGCCTGTGACTCTGGGCCTTGTGCCATTTGATCAGGAATTAACCACTAAGTTTGCAGACATCTAGAACAGAGTGTAGCAGAGGGGTCTGGGGTGTCAGTGTCGTGGAGAGGAGGGAAATGAGCCTCCCCCTCTCAGCTTTGGATCTGACCACAGACTGCTAAGAAAAGCAGTGTGGCTCCAGGAGTGTTGCAGGTGCTGCCACACTGGGCTGAGGTTAACGGCTCCAGAGCGAGCAGCCCAAGATGGACGCTAAAATTTCACAAGCATCCAGGATTTTCTGGACAGGTTTCCTCTGCCTTTGTGACCTTGCTGTCACCCCACAACCTGTCTCCCCACAAGAGAAAAAAATTGAGATGCAAAAAAGCAGAACTGTACACATGCAATATTTTTTTTTTAGTAAATCCTTTTGTTTAATTTTATTTTTATTAGTACTTTGATCCTAGGGAATTTGTAGCTGTACATAATATATCTTACTTCTTTTTTTTTTTTTCCATTCCTCTCTCCTCTCTCCAACCCTTCTTCCTGTCCAGATTTACAAAGACCTTGTTTCTATTTTTTCCTCCAATTCTCTTTTTACCCTTCTTTCTTCTTCCCCTGCCCACTTGAACATGTTCTTCCTGCTTCCTAATACCAATCTTTCTTATGATCCTTTTTTACCCTTTGAGTTTCTCACACAAGAGAAACATAGCAGTATTTAGACTTGTGCGCTGGCTTTATTTCACTTAAGATTTTGGTCGCAGGGTGCATACACTGACCTACTAATGACTCAAGTTTATCCTTCTTTGCGGCAGAGCAGCACTCATTGTATATAAATGCCGTATTTTCTTATCTATTCATCTTTAGATGGTCATATGGGCTGTGTCCAAGATTTAGCTATTATAAGTCATGCTGCTGTAAACATTGATATGTGTACACCACTGTGATATACTGCTTCTAACTCTTTTGGGAAGATACCTAGAAGTGGAACAGTTGGGTAATCTCCATACTGAGAACAGGATACCCTTCATGGAAGACCCCCAAAACTCTACTAGGACTCTTAAAATTAGTAACCATTAGCAGCACAGCAGGACAGTGTCTATAGTCAAAACTCAAAGCATTCCTATACATAAATAAAAAACTCATCAAGAGAGAAATTGGGGAAACCACACCCTGTCTGTGTCAGGTCTTTATTTCTTCAGGCATTATTTGGCCTAATTACTAAGTATCTTACTTTGAAGTCCACCCTGATCTTCAAAGCACTCCCAAGGCTCTGGCAGTGTGGTCAGTTCACCGTAGTTTTCAGCCTTCTGCATGCTGGGCCACAGTTCCGACATGGAAAGGTGGCATATCCCCAGGTCCTCCAGAGCCGGTCCCTTTCCTCTGGGGCCTCTCACCTCCCCTATTGCAGCAAGGCCTAGGAAGCTTTCAAAGCTCTCTCCTGGCACAAATCACAGCCCAACATGCCAGTGGGGAGCTCACCGCTCTATCCTGACCCTGGTGCAAGTGTCCTGGGGTGGATGTAAGTGCTGCCATTTCTCACTCTGCTCTGAAGCTGTCAGAGCCTCCGGGGCCCCAGGGCCCCAGTGAGAAGCCACAGCTTTAGCTGCAGAAGTGGTTGCAGCAGCCTCTCTGGTCACTTAAGCTCCGGGGGAGGAGGGGTCCAGACTTCTGTCACTCTTCCCTATTGCCCAGCTTCCTCTATCGTCCCAGCCCTCCTTACATGGACCTGAATCTCCAGGCCCCAGACAGTTCCCTTTTATATTTGCTCCCAAGAGGGAAGGAGGATGCGTGGCCAGGGGACTCTGTGATGCAGTAAGTCCCCAGCCCCTCAGGGAGCTGTCCAGCACAGCTCAGCCACCACGCTCCCTTCCTGACTCCTGAATCCTTTGCCTCCCTGTCCAGAAAGGCCCTGGAGTTCCCAGTGGAGCTCACACATTACCATGACATCAGTCACTTGTCCTGGTCTAACAGGTGGGCGGAGGTGTGTATCACCCAGGAGGCTTTGTAACCAACAAAAGAAGTCACAGGTTGTCGGAGGAAAAGCAGCTTTTTTTGGTGGAACTGTCTTCTTTATTGTCGTGTTATTAGTTCATGTTTTAGTACATGCAGTTTACGTTCATCTTGGGGAGTACATAAAGGGACATAACAGCTTCTTTTTTAAAATCCCCTGCCAACCCCTCTGTCCTCATCCTTTAAATCCCCTTTTCCCATTTTTCTTCTTGTTGATATTATGAATCTGACGGCATGTTCTTAACATACAATGCTTCCATTCACCGAGGTTCTTAGGATTTTTGTAAGGAAAGAAGCAGAGGGTTAAGGAGGCGGGAACTGGCCAGGGCCACCTATTCATCAGGAGACCTGAGAGTGACAGAGGGACCTTGTCACTGGTCACTGGTTCTCTGTCACTTCTCACCTTGACTTCCTACCTACATGCTTCTTTGCCTTTGTTACAATCTGTTCATTTCTGTTTGTGGACTGACTTTCCTCTCTAGCATAGACTCAGGGAGCACAGGATGAGTTACTACTAGATATCACAAGTTGGGCCTGGTGGTCCACACCTGCCCGACACCTGTAATCTCACCTACTCAAGAGGCTGAGGCAGGAGCATCACACAGTCAAGCCTGGCTTGCACATCTTAGCATGACACCATCTCAAAATACAAAAAGTCATCAAGCAAATATACAGAAAAAGGAATCCCCCAAACTTTGAATAATATCTAATCAGATGAAATTCTCATAAATGTTTCCAGGAAAAGAGAAAGGCCAAAATAAAACTCCAGTAATGTATACATTAATGTATAGATGTGCGTCTGAGTGAGACTTTTCGATGAAAGTACCCCTCCTGGGTCACCGTGGATATTCATGTGTGTGACATTCTGTCACAGCCCCCTTGCAGGCAGACCCGAGAGCCTGGAATCAGACTGCTTGGATTCAGTCCCACTTGCCCAGCAAGGGAGCTGTGCAGCTGTAGTCAAGTTGCTTGACTTCTCTGTTTCTGTTCGTTTGTCGCAAAGTACAGATAATATTGTTGTGATGAAGGTTATGGGGATAATCCTCACAAGAAAGAGGTGGCTAGCATTGCACAAAATCTCAACAGGCCGTCATTATTAGTGTCCTCTTTGTGGCCATCGGTTAAATTTTTCATGTTTATAGGCCTCATGCCAGGCCCAAGAATGAGGAGGGCAAATGTCACCATGTCCTTTGGCTAAAGATGTAAAAGGACAAAGATCTGCAGGTCACACAGCAACACTGAGTGCCAGTGTCCAGGGTTCACCCCTCTGCCTCACGTTCCTCTTCTCCCTCCGCGGGGGAACCGTTTTCCTCTCCTCCACTCTTTCTGGTAGCTAGCACCATTCTCTTCACTTTAGCTCAGATTCCAGAGGGTAAAGCAAGTAAAATGCAGTGGCCACAACTTAACCAACAACAAGAGACCCGGAGAATTTCATGGCGGTTTTTCAGCGTGTTAGTTTCAAGATAAATAGATCTCACGGTGGAGCACATGGTCACATGCTGCCCGCTGGTAACTCCCCGCAGAGCCTGGCAAGTCGTCACCCAGACCCTGGCCCCTGACTGCACAGTGACCAGCTTGTTCTGCAGCCTCCTCACAGTGGGAGAGCAGCCTCCAGTGGCTGGCAAGCAGTTGACTCTCTGTAGCAAGAGAGAGTGTTTGTATATCGTTACTTTTGCTTAAAAATACCCCACCCATTTGTAAAAAGTAAAAGGTGAATGGTGCATTTTGATTTGAAGTCCGTAACTATTATTTGTTGAGACAGGGTCTGGCTATGTCCTTCAGATTGACCTTGTTGAACTCAGGTTGGCCTTGAGCTCATGATGGTCCTCCTGCCTCAGTTTCCCAAGGACTGAGATGCGAGTGTATACCACTGTGCCCAGCTGGAAGTCTGTAACTACTGGGGCAGGTTGGACTCAGAATGAGTGATGTTTATCACTCCAATAGTTCTCTCCAAGTTTTTTTTTTTTTTTCTTTTCTTAGTGGATCTAAAAATTGCCAAAACCAATGGATTCAAATCAGTCAAAATGAAAGCTTGGATCCAAGTCAGAGGAAGAATTGCAGGTAGCTCTAGAAATCTCCATTTAGCAGACCGTGTGAGAAGTAATAAGAGTAGTTCTTCAGTGACTTCTATTTTTTAAATTAGTTTCTATATAGAGTCAGATAATTTTAGAGTCCACAAAAGGTTTAGATATGTTTAAAAATTAGAAGTTGATTTCGAGCTTTATCAAGACCAGTGTAAGACTGCAGAAAATCCCTGAGAGGGATTGTTAAGTTCTGCTGGTGGAAGTGGTAACAATGTAGAAGTATGAGTTCTTTTGCTTCCATTTTCCAGATTTCCTCCAGTGTGGCTGCAGTGGTGGAGAACACAATGTCAGCAGTAAGATATGAAACAGTAAAAATGTTAATCCAGTTAATAGGGAGAAAATAATCTGTAATGTAATTTGACTATAGCTTGTTTTTATTTACTCCCCCATTTTCTGGTTTATTTATTTAAATTCAAACTGACTTTAAACAAGCTAAATTTTAATTGAAATTATCTGTGCTTTGCCTAGACTCACAGCAAGTCCATTCATTAACAGTCTGGGACCTCTGTGGCAGGTGTTGTCTAGGGGTTGAGCTGTTCACTCATCAACAAGGGAAAACCTTGCATTCTCCATCTGCGTTCTACTACAGGAAGTAGGAGATAATATGCATACTGCATACTGTAAGGAGGGCTGGGCACCATGAAAGAAACCTAATTGCAGAATAAGGAAAGCGAAGCAGGTAGGATTTTAGGTAGAAGCAATTGTAGGGGCCTCTCAGTGAGGTGATATTTTTGTCCAGAAACCTGGGTGAAGTTATCACGGCCCTGAAACAGATACTTGGACACCCAAGTTCTAAATCTGAATCTCCTGTGAGCGAACAGCAACCTGTGACTTAACTCACAAGCCCTTCCCCTCCTTATGGTTACCCAGAATGTCCTGTTCCATCCAGTCCCCTGCACTGCACATACCCACAAATCTGAGTGCAGCAGCCCCTGCTCCAGGCCGCCACAGCCCCTGACTGCACCCAGAGGTGCGCCAAGGCCCGCGCAGCCCAGGAGCTTTGCACAGTCCGCCCCCGACTCCACCTCTGCTTCCTCCCTCCAGCCTGCTGATAACTCGCTCAGGCCCTCCAGGTTCACTGTGGCTGTCCCCAGTTTGACAACCAGAGGGCCACACGTGAGCTCCTTTTCTCTAGCCTTGGCCTGAGCCTCGGCTTCCTGACGACGCCTACCTGAGACCACCAAATTTAAAATTGCCGTCTCCTCCCTGTGGTCTTCATCCCCTCACTCAGTTACTGCACAGCTGTCTCCTTCCTTCTCATTCTGTCATCGCACAGCCGGTCACACTGCTCTGTAAATCACTCACACTAGGCTGGTTTTTCCAGACAGGGGTCAGGTGGCTGGTTTCCAGATGGGTCAGGTGGTTGCTTTGCTCACAGAGGCAGCCTGAGTGCCTCCTGTTGTGCCTGGCATGGGGCTGGCAGTCACTAAGTACTCTGCCAGGAGTGACTGACACAAACACAGAGTCTCTTCCGCACACTCTAGTCTTCTCTACTGGCAAAATGCAGCACAAGGATCTTCTTTTATCTATTCACCCTTGCATGGCCTGTGAAACTAGTGCCCAGCATTTAAACAGGCAGTGCAATATTAACTATAGTTTGATGTACCAGGTATGATTTAAAAAACTGCAATGAATGTTTAGATTTTTTAAAAATGACTACAGTAAAAGACACACTGCCAAATTCCTCCCTAGCCCCACACACCTGCTCTAACACCCTTGTCCCCTCGTTCCTGCCTCTTTCTGAAGCAGCTCTGGACGTGCTGTCTCATGAGTGTCTGCAGCTGTCCTGCGCGCTGCTCAGGGTCCTGAATCAGTTCAAAACCTTTGACTCTTGGAGCCTTTTTGACTTTGAGGAAGAGCCAGATGTCGCATCGTCCAGACTTGCTGAATGAGGCGGAGGAGGACACGCTGCAGTATTCTTACTTGATAGAAATTACTCTAAACATTTGGTCAGTGTGAGGTGATCAAAATCAACGGTCATTAAGTTTTAAAATGTATCACAGTACAGGACACCTCCCCAGTGATCCCCCTCAGGATACTCAGAATGCTCCCCTACTCTGAGCACACTGGTCTCATCATTCTTGGCAAAATGTCTATCACCAAAATAGGGTTTTTAAAATTTAAACATTCACTGCATTTTGTGATGACCCTTGGGGTATCGATGCCAAACACTGGGTTTCAGGTAGTGCCTTCGAGTGTCTGAGGGAAAATATACCAGTGAAGCGTCCTGTCTGGCCACCTGTCTCACACTCAGGGCCTCCTAGAGACCCAGGCCGGGCTGCAGCCATCATCCAACGGGGACTGCGGCGGCCAAAGGCCAGGGAAGTGGACTCTGAGGACCTTGTTAGGACCACACGTCACTCATTAGAAATCACAGGGGACAGGACAGCTTCACAAACTAGTCAGAGAACTTCAGTGGAGACTGCAGCGAGCAGCTGTCGCAGGTCATCTCAGAATGAACGCAGCGCGGTATGTAGTGTAAGGGTCCGGTTGGCCGTGCTGCTGTGGTTTCTGTCACTGCCTCGCCTATCACAGCGGGGTAGCGTCATGTAGTACCGGTCTGTTGAAGTTGTCTTTATGTGTTTATTGTGTGGTGGGTGTGTTTCCCATGCTCATTGGTGGGGTGGGCAGGGCAGCTCTCGACCATGGAAGGAGTGACATGGGGTCTTGCCAGGGCAGGTCTGTGCCCCCCATGTGGCAGCCTGGGGGAGGGCAGGGGCTGTGGGGAGCAGGTGTGCTCCAGGGAGAGAACAGAGCTTGCAACCAGCCCAAGACTGTGAGCATTCCCTGGAGTTAGAGACATTTCACAGCAAACAATAAAATCCCCAAGGTCTGGGTTTTCCCCCTTAATCAGGTTAGCACAACCTTTTGAAAGGTGCTACTTTTAATTATAAATACAATCAGACTCCCCAAAACAGACAACTCTTTTTACATTTTCCCTCCTCTGACATTCAAGAGGGAAAATACCTGGTATTTAAATTAAAAAGTGATCACCTTTTCCAAATGCAAATTAAAATTCTCTGCCTTAGAGGCAATGCATGCAGACTTGCACTTCCTGAAGCCCTGTTATTTACCTGGCGTCCAAGGTGCAGAGACTTTCAGTCTTCAGGTTAATGGGAAATAGCCCAATGTCTTCCCTAGAAATGGCATCTTTAGAAAGCTGTGATTTGTCCTAACTGAAAATGCGGGAAACTGACCTCCACCATCTGTAGCGTATCGTCTCTGTGTGATGTCCTGACATTGAGTACTGTGATTTACCCAGACTTGTTCATCCAGGTATTGTAAGCAAAATCTGCTTTTTAAAATGTAACAGTATCAAACTGAGGAAGATGGAAAGTGTTACAACAATAAAAGGAACAAAAGGAAATTGTGATACAGATTCTCTTGGTAACACTGAGTTCTCAGAAAAGCCTGAGGAACCACTGAACCAGTGGTGGGAGTGGTGGGCGCAGTAAACATTCCCAGGATGCACTGGGTGTGTGTGTTGTGCAGCCACTTTCTGGGCTCCAGAAATAGGAGCGAGGACAAGAAAGCTATCCCTGGATAAGGAACTTCTAGTCCTGGTCACAGGCAGAGCAGGGTGTCAGTCACACTGGGGAAAACGCTGGACATAAAAGTTTCACGTCCCCAGGCCTGGGGATTCAGGAGGAGCAGCATCTTAGAGGAAATCTGAGAGAGGGGTCAGAGTTGTCCCGAGGTGGATGGAATGGGAGGTATGGATGTCCCCGGCTGAAGGACCAGCAAGGTCTGAGGCCCTGAGTCATTAAAAACATCTCGTAATGATAGGAGGAAGAGAAAGGATGAGTGTCAGTGTGTCTGCTCGGTGAGCGCATGTTGGGGCGGCTCATGCCAGCTGGAAAAATCTGTCCATTGTGTGTTCCCGGTCTTGAGACCAGCGAGGAACTCGGGGGGTGGGGGGAGCTTTCTGCATGGTCAGCCATGCGCCTCGTCGCTGTGGCTCCAAGGCAGGATGACTTGTGGGCAGCCCAGGATGAGAGGTGGGGAGGCCAGCAGTGGCCTTGCTGGGATTCGGGTAATGAGGCAGCAGGTGGTGGGAACAGGGCCACCAGGCAGGGGAGGGAGCCACTCTGAAGAGTGGCAGAGGAGGTGAGGCAGTGTGGATTCGGAGGAGTACAGGAAGCGAGTGGATGGGCAGGGCTGCTAAGCAGGACTCCATCTTGGGCAGCTGGATGGACAAATATAAGGCGTATTTACTGAGCTGGGAACCCAAGAAAGTGAGTTCAAGGAACAAAACATTGTGATTTAGCCCCTCTGACTGAGATGGCCGATGTCTAAAGTGGGCTGCATTAGACATGCAGGAAGCTCAGGGCCTATCTGCACTCAAGATAGTTTGGAGTCACCAGCACATACATGCCTGTCAAGTTGGGGAAGCTGATAACATTTCTCAGGGACAATGCAGAGGAAGAAAATAAACAGGAAAACCTGAGAGTTCCAACATTTAGAGTTTGGGAAATAAAACCAAGTAACCAGAAAATGAGAAGAACTTTCCTAGACTGAGGAGTGGCCAAAGAAAATAAGTGAACCGGAAATGTGCATTGTCATGGTCACCAAAGCAGGAGACTTGAGGAAAGTGCGGAGGGTTTGAAAGCAGAGGCAGAAGGTCAGGAAGGGGTAGTGCTCATACCTCCTTGTGGTACGTAACTGTACTGGGCTGTGTAACCATCCCCAGTGAAGCAATGTGACACAGTCTGCAGGGAGAACATTAAGATGCTCTGGCTGCGGGCAACGAAACAGTTTCACCCAAAGAGGCCGAGGCAATTAGGAATTGGGAACACAAATCAGCCACCTACATGTATTTGTCCTCAGAAGGAGCCCAAGTGCCGTGAGCAGTGCTTGGAGCTTGATGATACTCACTTAATATTTGTTGCATGAGTGAATGAATCTCACCTCACATAACAAAGTCCACTGGGAAGGTGCCGGCAGGGTTGGTCAGATCCGGAGCTGTATGGCATGCTCAAGAGAAGCCATCCTTAGACTGCAATTCGTTATGGTCACGGGGCAGCAGCACTGATTGTGCCCCCACACAGCAGGACCCACACAGGCCAGGGTCAGGAGGAATAAGAGCACTTTACCCCCTTGGTATCTCTGAGAGCAAGAAAGACACACCCTCAAAATCACGTCCATGGATCCTTGGAAGGACTCTTTAGAGGTCACCCTTAGATGTTTATTCCCCTAATTTTGAAAAATGTATTACAAGTACAGTCCTAACTCTTAATCTGCTGCCTAAAAAGAGCTCTCTTTGGAAGACTGCTTGTGCTACCACCCTTTGTGGCTGCCCATCTGAGCTTGTCCTGTGAACACAGGACAGGGCAGGGATCTTGGGCATGCCAGGCATAGTGTGCTCCTGCAAGCCCCCAGCTATCAGGTTCGCCATCAGTCGAGGACTCTGAGAGACCACCGTTCATAAAAGGAAAGCTGCCTAGAGTGGAAGAAGTTTGCCATCTCGGCACTTTTGCCAGGGGCGTGTGCAGTTAGACAAGTCAGTGGGGTGATAGCGGCCCTCTCACAGGAGTGCCAAGCCTAGGGTCTGGTCCTGCCTCCCTCATGTGCCATCTGTAGAAGGCACAGAGCATTTTCCATCTCTCTGGACTCTGCTTTCTAA
This sequence comes from Petromus typicus, assembly GCA_004026965.1. Taxonomy (NCBI): domain Eukaryota; kingdom Metazoa; phylum Chordata; class Mammalia; order Rodentia; family Petromuridae; genus Petromus; species Petromus typicus. The sequence continues at coordinate 18,909 of PVIR01031654.1, forward strand.
TCAAATAGAACTCAGGACCCCAGATGCTCTAGTCAGCAAGGCCATGCTTTCCTTGATTCCTCCATTTTGATTCCCAGCCCCCAGCCTACTGGACTGAAGGCATCCTGCTACCACCCAGGTGGGGTCTCTGGGGTTGCCAGGGATTGAGGAGCTAGCTCTTCAAGTGTGTGTGGCCCTTGCTTGTCTTCTCTTAGGGTTAATGGAGGTTGGGAGGCATAACCCAGGATGCTCAAGCCATCGCCTACCTGGAGTAAACTCAAGAGTTCTGAGCTCTGTCCTGCCCCTCACTCCTCATCTCTGTGGTATTGCCTCTTCCGTTCCCCTTTGGGAGCTGACGAGTCCCATAAGGATCCAGCACTTCTCCAAAGATCGTCCCCGTGTCACTCAGGGCTGCCACTGTGCACACACATCCTAAAACACATCACCTTTCCAGGGCCCCAGGCTTCCCATCATGGTCATTTCTCCA
>PVIR01031655.1:8277-19524 GCA_004026965.1 Petromus typicus
ACAATCCTCCTGCCTCTGCCTCCCGAGTGCTGGGATTACAGGCGTGAGCCACCACGCCCGGCACTGTGGTATGTGGTACTGGTTGCTCCTGGGTGTGGGTCTCCACACCCAGTATTGTTATGTGGTTACCGGGGAATCGAACCCGGGCCCTTGCGCTTGCAAGACAGGCGCCGGAACCACTGAGCTAACTCCCCGGCCCTCAACAACTATATCTTTAATAATCTAAAAAGCAGTCAAGTTGCTCTGTCACTTTTGAACAGAGTGTGTTTAAAGCACCGACTTTAGGCCAGGAGCGTTCACTCAGAGGAGGGGCATGGGACTAAGTCAGGGTTGTTAAAACGTGGACTCTACCTGTCTCTAGATGACTGGCAAAGAAGCCAGGTAACTCAAGCACGGTGTGGCTTTCAGACACAGAGAGGTCAACAAGGTGCTTCTCTGGATTATGACATCAGATACCAGCAAACTCTACTCCCCAGAAGAGTGGTAAGAGCTGTGACTCTAGTCAGCCTGGCCCTTCCCAGGGCTGGGGCCCTGAGGGGGACTGCTTACAGTTGACTATTAGTCAATTTGACTTCCATTTGGGTTGGTGCTGGGAGTCATGGGAAGAGCTGCTGTTGTGTGGTGGTTGATTTAGTCAGCACACATGTACAGCATCTCCTAGGTGGCCATGCTATTCCCAGGCCTGGCGAAGAGGAGGAGGTGCAGTTATGACTAAAACAGGGCAGTTCTTAGTTGTGGAGCAAGAGGTGGAACACAGGCCACACCATGTTGCAAATAGCATTCACTTTTAGGCCCAGGAACTGCTGTTGTCTGTGACATGGGGTAGGAGCGATGGACAACCTTACTGGCTTTGCCATGCACTCGGTGTGTAAATCCCTCTTTCTTGATAGAGAGGACAGTGATGTTGGTGTGTCTGAGGGAGAGGGGAGGGGCAGGGTACTTAGTGACTAGTGGGACAGGTGGTGAAGCCAGGACTGGGTAGTCCTTTTGGGACTGAAGGCTGTGCCTGGAGTTTGGCTGCTTTTTTTGAGGAGGGAAGATGGTGGGTGGTTTTAAGCAGAAGAGACGTGATCTGAGTTATGTTTTAAGAAGACCTTTTTGGTTCTTTTGTGGAGAGAGGCTGTTGGGAACATTGTGGGGGTGGAAATGAAGACACCAGCTGGCAGCTAAGGGCTGTAATGGTTCAGAGGTGGTCGTGCTGTGTGTGGATGAGGGGCACTGTGAAGGAGGTGAGGAGATGACTGGAGGTAAACTTGAAGTTAGTGGTGAAGGACTATTGGTTAAGTCATGTGGTGTGGCACTAACCCACCCCCAACAGGAGAGGTCCTGTCATTCTAGACTCCGTGCACACTGCCCCACATAAGCCCACTCTGTTCTGGGGGGATTCAAAAGCCCGTTTTACTTGGGAGATGCTGTGGGTGTCACTGGTCCCGTGCCTGAGTGATGTGGTGTTGACTGGGGAGGTGATGTGTATCACAGGACACAGTGGAGTGGCTACCACACATTTTCACAGGGGTACCCAGGGACCTGGAGGTTTGTGACATCTCTCGAGGTGGTGAGGTCTGAGGCTCCTGCCTCCCTGTGGCCTCTCCTTCTTGGGCCCACACACTGGGCAGAAGAAGAAAGAACCACTGGGACAGTGACCTTGGTGGGATGTATTTGAGAAACTGGGGACCTTGACAGCCAGTGCAGGCCCTTGGGTGCAGTGGGACATCAGGAGGATGCAGATGGCTGCATGGGGCTCTCAGCAATAGCAGGATTGTGTTAGATGCTCCTGTGGGAACAGCAGGTCCAGTGCCTGGTAACTTGTGGCAGGGACACCTGACTCAGCCCTCATCCCAGTGCAGCTGCTGCTCATCAGGGAGGGTGATGGCTTGATGCTGGGCATAGAATCCACTTCTCCTGAGATGCTCTGGTACTGAGCCTGGTCACCTACAAAGCCAATTCCCATCCCAGCCTGATCCTACTGCTGGGAACTGAGGGTCTGGACCTTTGCTGCTGCCATGTGGCTTGAGACCAGAGGACAGCAGAGAGCCGTGGGTAGAGGTCAGGCAGTGTGTCTAGCAGTGGCTGCTGGTTGTCTGTACCAACTTGCTGTGTGCTGCATCTCATATTATGCTTGACACAAGGTATGAAGGACCATAGTCTCCTGGCTGGATGGCAGCCTTTGCCAACCAGAGAGTGATGATGTGCTCACGGCCAGTGCCTGGAGGAGCTGAGAGCCATGACTCTTACCTGTGCTGGACTGAGAGCGACCAGGCACCCAACTCACAGGGCATGTGGTCTGGGGTTTGTGCAAACACACAGCAACACACTCACCTGCCACCGAACCCTGGGCAGCAGGACGGGCACTGAGAGTGAGCAGCCAACCCCAGCAGCAGACATGGCCACAGGACAAGCCTGCCATGGCTGCTGGACTGATGTCCCTGGAGAAGGGTGGGGGACCTAGTCACCCATATGAGTGGCATGACTGAGTGAGTGCCTGGGGCCCTGATCTGTGCTGCCGCGTGGACACATGGACTGGGATCGGCACTGTCCCTGCAGTGGAGCAGTGAATCATGAATGGAGACAGTGCTCTGGGCCCCTGGGTCCTTGGTTGCTCCCCTCAGGGGAGAGGAGGCCACACTGAGATGGCTACAGTCTGGTGCAGTTCACAGAATCCTCTTTCCTGTGATTTTTCCTCCTAGTAAGTTTCCTTCCCCTGGCCCTGCCCCACTCCTTGGCTGTGAACTCCTGTTGCCCACACTTGTACTTGAACTCCTCCTCCACAGGGGGAGGCAAGAGACATGGCTACCATGGTCTCCACACCTATGGAGATGTCCTGAGCTCCATCAGATGTGACTGAATACCATCTTTCACCAGACCAACCAGGATTTGTGTGCTACTATACTATACAAGGTGTTACTATACTGCAGACTGGAATCTAAGGGTCAACTTTCAGGAGAACAGAGATTTAGAAAAGTCCTTCTGGTGCCCAAGTCTTATGTTCGACTGGGTAATTAGGTGGTTTTATTTCTTAAACCAGAGGAATAGAGGAGAAACAGGAATTGGCATGGGCCTTCAGAACAAAGGCATGATACGCTGGCAGGATCGCAGAGCGGTTGGCACCAGGCTTATATACGTGTGCCAGGCACTCTTAGAGCTTCTTCTGGCTGAGGATGAGGCCAGCACTGGGGTGCCTTCGAGACCTACTCAGAGCTCCAGGCAGAAGCGGATTGAAGTGCCTTTCATCTTTTCCCTGTAGATGCCTTCAAACTTCTCGTTCTGGGCCACAGTGAAGTGGTTTTTCCAGTCCCCCACGGTTCCTAGAAGATGGAAGCCCAGGCAGGAGTGTCACCCTCTAATTGACAGTGGGTGGCCCGACGAGCTGTGCGTGCTCTCCAGCCTCTCCTGTCCATGGCCAGCCACACCAGGTTGCCTGGTGGATGCCATGGGAACAGCCCAGGGGCTCTGAGCAGGAGGAAGGACAGGGGATCCCTAGACAATGTACCCAAGGGAGCAAGGCCCCAGCAGAGTCTGTTTCTGCCTGAAGTACAACTCCACTGGACACTACAGAGATATAAGAATAGACAGGTTGTGGATACTCGGCCACATGGAGGGATTGAGGACATTGACCTCCGACATGAGACACCATAGACAAACAACATCAGTGTACAGTGACAGAGTCGGTAGGGGAAGCAGGTGGGACTTTCTGGGGATGAGAACATTGTTCTCATGGGGTGGGTGCTGGAGGCATGACTGCATGTGTATGTCAGAATTTGCTGAACTGTACACTTAAGATCTATATGTTTTTTTATGTTGATTACATCCCTGTGAAAACAATTCAGAAAACATTCAAATTAGGTATAATTTTTCCTTAAGTAGCAATCGCAATAATTTTAGGTATGGGAATACTTTTCATTCCACTAAGGCCCTTTCTGGAAAATCCGGCAACAGAAATAAAAGCAGTAGGAGAGAACAACTTATGTACAGAGATGTTCAGGGCAGCATTATTCATAAGGACGAACATGGAGAGCCACAAGAACTATGTCTGCTGTTGGATGAGAGCCAGGAAATGGCAACACAACTACCTTGGTAGAACATTGTGCCTCATGCCCAGAAGGAGGGTGCATGCTGTAGCACACAGAAGTGTCCGACACAGCCACGCTTCATGTTTCAGAGAGCAAGTGTGTACCATGGACTGGACATTTTTGTGTTCGTGTGTGTTCAAGGAGACCATGGGAGGTGTATGGGAGAGATGGATGGTGGAGGAACATATGAGGGGAAGGAAGAAAAGAGGTGGTGCAGGACGAATGGAGATGTGTTTTTTAAGGGCACTAATGTCTGATAGCTCGGGTTGGCGGGGTCCCCAGACGAGCTGAGATTGGACAGAGGCTGGCCCACAGACCTTTTCTCATGAAGGTGGACACTGACTGGTCCATGAGGGATTTGGAAACCGTGGATCGGTTTGTCATGGGATTCTCTTTCATTTTCTCAAAGGATGTCTCCTGGACAATCTTGTCCAGCACTGCTTCTCCCAAGTTCTTTCCCATGAACTGCATCACCTTCTGGATTTCCTGCTTGGGGTCCTGGGGTAAGGGTAGTGTTGGATCAGAATGGGAGAGTTTCAGAAAGGCATGATTCAATCTCTCCAGAGTCCCCCAGAAACAGGCCCCGTAACAGTACACACGCTTACCTTCTTTATGTCCTCGTAGAAGAGGAAGAGAATCTGGTGTCTGTCCTTCATGTCCCACCATCCTCTCACATGCTCAAACCAGGACCCCCAGGCCACTGAAAGACACAGGGGAGAGGAGGCCACACTGAGATGGCACAAAACCTCAGAGTCTGGAGCGCACGGGGGTGGGGAGGATGAATTCTGGTCAAGAATGTCCTGGGGCCCTGACTTGCTGATCCAGAGGGTCTTGTGGATCGGGACAGCCTTGGTTCTTTCTGCAGAGTGAAATGGCTTCATGTTGGTTACCTGCCACCTTTGGAACTCTCCTATGGCTCTGCATACAGTGGCCCAGGAGAGAGGTTTCTGGGTCAGTGGGAAGGGGTTGCTGAGGGCTGTAGGTCACGTGGAAGCTGCCCACTGCCTCACCTGATCCAATCAGTGGTGGCACTGACTGAGCAGATGCTTGACATCTGGGTAATGAGATGTCACACGTGGTTCTCTAGGTGTGGCCTCCTGGGGCAGGAGCACAGACTGTGGACTCCTTTCTCTTACCCTTTCCGCTGACGAAGCTTTCAAAGTACTCTTCCCAGGTGCCAGGGTCGGGGAGCATTTTGTTCATCCTCTGGAAATGGTAGTAGGAGACCATGCAGTCCTTGGCATTCCGAGCTACATAAAGGAACTTGGGTGGGAAGAAGGTGGCTGAGCAATGTGACAGACAGAGCACCACAGGGCTCTGGCGGTGTCCAGGTCTGGCAGGGACATGTGGCCTTGTGACCTCCCCTGCCTCTCTGACAACTCTGCTGTGTCCACTCTGGCCTTATTGACTCCCTGTCAGCCAGCCTGGCTTCTGATCACCTCTGTGGCAGAAGCAAACCCTTCCTGTAGAGTGGTGACCTGTCTCCACTCACAATGGCCACCTGGGTGTAGGTGAGCCACGCAACACCTTGGCTTGGTTTCTGGAGAAGCAGGAGAGCTTTGTGGCTAGGAGTTTGGGCCATACTCTCTGGGCTCCTGGGCCAACCATGACCAGGCCTGGCCCTGGCACACGTGTGACTGAGTAGGCTGGGTGCTGGCTTAGGAGGAGTTGAGTGAGTCCCAGAGTAAAACATGCGGCCCAGGACCGGTGCCCATGCCAAGTGCCAGCTCCCTCTGCTCACTTGGTTGCTCCTGGCTCTCCTGTCCACTCCATGAACCTCCATGGCCTATGGCCATGCCCACCTTCTGCCACACAGGCTTCTGTAGTTATGGTCAACTTCTGGGGAATCTTCTCCTATGAGTATTCAACCTGCTCCAGGCCTGTGCCCTCCTCCCTCCAAGCCAGCTTCCTACCTTGCAGCGCTTTTCCCAGAAAGATCGAGGCAGCAGCTGTGTGGACAGGTGTGTCCTCAGTGTCCGTGGGGAGGGCATGGCATTTGCTTTGTCCACACCTGCGGGAAATTCCAGGGATAAGTTGACATCAGTCATGCCCTGGGGGCCTGGGTTCTTGGTTGGGTCTGGAAGGCCCCACCACCTGACTGTCTCTGCTCCTTTGACTCAGGGTCTCATAGTGGATGATTGGCATCGTTCTCACTTTGGTAGAACCATGTGGCCTGAGGGGACAGAGCTCCAGGTTAACTCAAGTCAGTCTTAGGGTGTACAGGACTGAGGGTGGGCCAGCAGCCGCTGGGCTAGGGCGGTGCTAGCCTAGAGTGCAGACTCTGCTATCCCGGCTGCCAGATCAGAGCCACTTGTCGGAGCCTGTGCGATACCTCCTCCCACCCCTAGAAGTGTGGGAGTCACAATTTCAACTTCCATTTAAAACCCTCATGGAATGCTCGCTCTGGGCGGTCATGATGATCAACTACAAAAAGAATCAGAGTCAGCTGCAACCTCCTCTGTATTCTGCAGGAATCATTAGTGGCCCGGAGGTGGTGCCAGTGAGCAGAGCAGATTGGTAGAGGCTGTCTAGGGATTGGAGGGAGCTGCTGGTGCACTTGAACTTACACCCTGACTCATGGTGCCTGAGGGTCACGCAGCCTGGCCATGTGGAGGAGAGTATTTCAAAATACGATCATAGCATTTGATTTTCCAAGTGTAGCAGGAAGTTGTTAATGGAAGCAGCCTCTGGCCACCTCCACTTTGCTGGCACACAGTGAGGTTTCCTGCCCTGTAATTCAGGACCCTTGAGTCCCTTGAAGGGCTGGCCCTTCCCAGCCAGTGCTGTGGGGTTAGCTGTCTTCTCAGGCAGGAGGAACAGGGTCTATCTGCTGGATGCTGGGACAGAGGAAGAGGGTGTGGCCCACCGCTCTTGCCCCTGGAAGCAACCAGCCAGGAATTGGAGAGCTGACCTGATACCTTTGTGCTGGAGACCTCGGGGGTCCCTGTGTGCACAGTGCTGCACTACGCCAGATGTGTGCGTGGCCATCCTTTCGAGCGTCTCAATTTCACTTTGTATGCTGGAACCCCCAGTAATAATACTAATGACTGTGGGCTGAGCCCAGCACAACCCTAGCTCTGAATTGCAGCCAAGCCCAATTTGGACCACAGCTCAGTGGATCAGCATATGCAGGCTATCATGTAACCACCAGCACCACTGTCTCTGAACTTTGTCATCTTCTGAAACTGGAACCCCGTGGGCCCTGAGCCTGACTCCCAGTCCTCCTCCTAGGCAAGTCTGTCTCTGCGCGCCCTACCACTCAGGGTCTCCTACAAGTGTATGTACAAGGGCGTCCCTTGTCCCACGTGTCTGACCTATGCCACATGCAGTGTCTGTGGCATCTGGGTCAAAATCCTCTCCTGGACACCGAGCGCTATTCCTCTGTGCACAGACCATGATTCCTTTCTCCCGTCAGCTATGGGTGGACACAGTGCTTCCTGGTGGCTGGTGATGTACACAGGTGTAAGTTGCCTGAGTCCTGTGTGCATTTTCTGGAAGCAAGACTGCCGGACTATACACAGAAAGAAAGTGTGACCAGAGAAAGGGAAGCTGCAGAATGCTCTGAAGGGCATCAAGACCCTTTTCCTCATGAGGTTATAAACTATCCCTTCTTTATCTCTGTCCTCAGTGCCTGGAGGACTGATTCCTGCTCAAACTCTCTCTCCTTCACACAGGTGGTGGCGTCCCAGGCCACCTGCATGGTGAGCCTGCATCCTCCTTGTCCTGCCCTGCGCCCCGCTGGGTCCCAGGCACTGTGCTCCTAGTTCCTGAGGCACAGGTTCTGGGTCCAAGCTCAGTGCTTCCTCTGTGGGGTGCTGGTACAGACAGAGCCATTTTCCACCTTCACTCTGCAAAGCACTTTCCAAAGTTGCTGGTTTCCGAAGCAGCTTCTTCTGCCTCTGGTTTTCTTTGTGATTTTATTTTTTTGAGTGTAAAAAAAAAAAAAAAAAAGCTTCCAGACTGGGCTTTCCATGAAGAACTCCTCTCCAGCACACAGAATGCATTGTGTGTGTGTATTATGAGGCTCCTTTAGGCCCCTCCCCTTGAGAGAAATGTAACCGGGGTCCCAGACAAGTCCCCTTTCCTTTGAGTCCCCATTGACAAGTGTCCAGAGGTGGGTTTGGAGCACAGAAGGGCAGAGTTTGATCCTGGAACATACCCTGTTCCTGTGTCACTCTCTGGAGACAACTCGGCTAATATGAAAAAGGCGGAAGAGAAGGGAAACTCATGGCCGTGAAAACAGAGGAGGCAGGAGGGGAACAGAGAGGAGAGCTGGGGGCACTGGAGAAGAGAGTGAAGAGGAGCCCAGAGGTGTGGAGAAGGGGGCCCAGCTGCAAGGGGCTCTCACCTGAGGGCTGGGGTGGCCGTGCCCACTCAATGAATGGGTGGCGGTGCTGAATGATGGCACGTTGGCACTTCACCTCATCCCCGTCCTGCTCGATCAAGTCCACGATCTCCTGAATCCATGTTGTCCCTGAGGGCCAGAGAAAGAGAGAAGCAGCGACCTCAGAGAGCTGGCCCTGAAGCCTGCAGAGTGAAGAAGGGTCACAGAGAGGGTGTGTTTCCCTTCTGGGTAGAACCTTGCTAGCCAGAACCGGGGGACGCCACACCAGGACCCCAGTAGGTAGGACTCAGGGACACCAATGTCAAGAAACTACTAGCTGGGCCCAAGGGATGCCATGACCAGAACCTCACTAACTAGGACAGAGGGACTCCACGTGGGAGGGCACTCAAGTCTGTGTGGAAAGCAGAGCCACAGAAGACAAGTTCCTGGCCCCCCAAAGCAGTGCAGCCTGGGCATAGTGGGTGGCCCCAGCGCTATCCCCTGGCCCCAAAACCTGGGTCCCAGATGTCTGTGCACCCCACCAGAGGACAGAGATTCCAATTCAGTGTGTAGCCCTTTGGGGCTGTCTCGCTTCAGTCACCTGACTTGGGGTAGGTACAGATGATGAGATCATCTGGCTTAGCCTCAAAATTCTGGATCTGGTCCCAGTTGTCCACAGTGGCAGCCTGCAGGGGGACCCCTGCTATTTCCACCAGTGGTTTTCTTGATACTGTAGCCTCGGCCATTGTGTCCTGGGGTGCAGGGTCCTAGACGAACAGAAAAGAGCAGATTTTCTGAAAAGCATGAAATGGACCAATGTGTCCAGCTCTAGGTGCACAGTGTAGTGGTGCTGATTATATACACATCACTGGGCAGCCTCTATCACTGTCTGTCTCTGGAGGCTCTTGTCTTCTGGGAGGAAGATTGCATCCAGGAAAAACAAGGACAATACCCTCAGCCCAGCCTAACTGCTGTTGAGCTGCTATGTCTGTGAAGCTGAAGCCTTGCCTTCTGTGAACAGCTTGTCTCCTTTGGCTCGATGTCCATGAGGCTGAACTGTGTGTGGCATGTTACAGGGCCTCCTGCCTTCTCCCAGCCAATTCTGTGCCCAGCTGCCCTGCTTTCTCTTACTTTGCTGTGCATTCATCCAGGGGTGCTGGGATCGCTGCCACCGTTAGTTCTTTTGAATGATACTGCCATGAACACTGCATAAATACTTCTTTGAGCTCTTGGTTTTCATTCTCTGGACTGTGAGCACAGACACAGAATTGCTGGATGAAATATTTGAATTTCTGAAGAAGTGTTAAGACTATTTTCCACAGGAGTTTAGCAGCAGGTAGCTTTGGAGGTGGCGTCTGGGGCCATTGAATCCGCACCGGGATTGGAGCTTGCTGGCCTCCAGGCCCATGCCAGAAGAGTGCCCAGGGACTGAGTTTAGCAGGCCAGAGTCTGACTTTATCCACATCAAATGCAGAAGCACATCGAGTGACCTTGTATTGGTGAGTAGGTGGGCCTGTTGGAACATCAGCCAGTACCATTGCAGCTGCACAAGGCCTGCAGCCTAATGGCCTCCAGGCAGACTGTACAAGTGAGTCCAGAGACTCTGTATTGGTGAGCAGGCAGGCCCATTGAAACCTCAGGCAGCACCATTGTAGCAGCGCAGGAGCCAGAGCCTTCCTGCCTCTAAACCAGACAGGAGAAGGTGTTCTGACTGTATTGATTGAGTGCCTCATATGGTGTACCAGAACTAAGGGTTTTTCTTTAGGTCCCAATACAAACTGTAAAGAGCAACCCAGGAAACACTGCTTTTTTAAGGTTCCTAACTATTAGGAGGAAAGAGACTTGCAACAAACATTGCCAGAAAACAGGGCAGGTCCAAAGCCAAAAACAACAGCAAGGACAAAAACTCAGAGATGAGGGAACACTCAAAGTCTCAGATACAAAGATCCTCATCTCTAGGTAACACAGGGGGAAGGGAAATAGAGAAGTTGGAAGGCTAGTCTCCAGGGCCCTCGGAAATGGTAACCAAAGCAGATCTAGTAAAATGGAAATCAGAACTGATCTCTGAGATGAAAGCAGAGATATTGGACACTGTCAACACAATGATTAATAAAGCTAAAGAAGAAATCATGGAGTTGATAGAATCCAAGATAGCAAAAGCAATGGAACCTTTTAAACACCTACAAGCAGAAGTCCAGGAAATTAAGAAAGAAAATGAAAGTTTGCACAATAGAATGAATTTGGCAGAAGACTGAATTTCAGACCTAGAAGACAGGATCTCAACCAATGAACTGGAAAGGCATAATCTATGGAAAAAAGCAAGCGATAATGAAAAGTCAATCCAACAGCTCCTAGATGATTCAAAGAAGAATAACATAAGATTGATTGGAGTCACTGATGAAGCAGGAGACAATTCTGAAGACATCAAAAAGCTATTCACAGAAATAATGGCAGAAAACCTCACAGGAAAAGGTAAAGAATTGGACATACAAATATATGAAGCATACAGAACGCCACATGCCCGTGACATGAAAAAATCTACACCTAGGCATATCATCATAAAAGTCCCAGATATTCAAAAAAAGAATGAAATACTGAAAGCAGCCAGAGAAAAGAAAACAGTTACATTCCAAGGGAAGCCTGTCAGAATCACAGCGGACCTCTAAACTCAAACACTCAATGCAAGAAGAGCCTGGAGTGAAGTCTTTCAAGCCCTAAAGGAAAACAACTTCCAACCCAGACTCATGTATCCTGCAAAACTGTCCTTCAAAATTAATCGGGAAATAAGATACTTCCATGACAAAGAACACCTGAAAAACTTCACAAATACAAAACCTGTGCTCCAAAACATTT
>PVIR01031656.1:0-19258 GCA_004026965.1 Petromus typicus
TAAATATTAAAATACACATTCTAAACCTGCTGCAAAACAGGTGAGGTGAAACTGTTGAAGACATTGGCTTAGGGAAAGACTTCTTGAACAAAACCTCTATAGCACAGGAATTGGCTGAAGAAATCAACAAATGGGACCTCATCCTTTTAAAAAGCTTCTGCACAGCAAAAGAAATGACCAACAGAGCAAAAAGGCAACCAACAATGTGGGAAAAAATCATAAATCTTGGAAACAGATTAAATGATAAGATTAAATCATTTATACTTAAATGGACATATCTTGAGGCTATCCTCATAAGTGAAATAAATAGGTCACAGATAGGTAAATATCGCATCTTTTCTCTGGTATGAGAAAATAAAGATGTAAATGAGTTCTAGTATGTATGTTATATATTGTGAAATAGAATATACTCAAAGTGAAATAGGGTGAAGGGGGAAAAATAATGAAGTTATAGCAAAAACGAAAGGAAACAAATTTTATGTATATAGGGGCTGGCGTGGTAGGGTGGGTAGGGCTATGGGAATAAATAGAATTCGTTTGTGTCATATAATGGTACAAATTCTCATGGTTGAGTGCAATCATGATGTGTATATATAATGTACCAATAAAGATTTCAATTAAAAATAAAAAGATTAACCACCATAAACATTTACAACCTGCTCTATAAGGGCCAGTACTATTGGTTTTTGTTTTCAGGGCCCCTTATAGCAGGTTGTATAAAGCTTTCAATTTAGGCAAACATGCTGGTTTTCTAGGAGCAGAATGTAATTAACAACCTATTTAGAGGAACATGTCTAAGATTCCCCCAGTGAACTTTTGGATGTAAGCCAAAAGCATTCTTCATAAAAACACAGAAAATTGTGTTTTCTTTCTTCAAATTTCATCTTGCTTATTTACATATTCTGTATAACATTGATTTCCCTAATTAAATGTTTCTCTTAATATCCATTGTGCTAGAAGTTGTGTTACACAACTTCTGTTCTTGTTTAGAAAGAAAGATATTTGAATCACTTGAGGCAATCACTTCTGGAATGTGTCCTTTTAAATCAATGCCAACAGCCCATCCTGAGTGTTTTCCAGATTAGAGCAACTGCCTGGCCCCAGGGTGTGGATGAAATCTAACACACACACACACACACACACACACACACACACACACACACACACACACGTATCACACTGACAATGTTGAAATGATTTCAGCAGATTGTAGACAGGATAACAGGAAAAACGATGTGTTCATTTTGGGACACATTTCATAGGAGAAATGTGGCAAGAGGAGAGAATCTAGTGAATGTTCAATTGTACAGATCTAATCTTTGTGGAAAAGTTAAGGCTGTACGTTTAATTTGGAATTGCCTGGCTTGTGGATTGTTTTATCACTTTTTACAAAAGGCTGTGATAGAGTGACATAACTTGGTTTTTCTTCTGCTCAGTAATTGTTTATTGAGTGTTTATTTTGGGCTGGATGGTGTGTCTGACTGAGGGATGTGGAGTCACAATCACAAACCATGTTTAGAGAAGCTTGCACTTTAGGGAACAATGTACTTACCTAAAAGTGATATAGTTGAGCAGTTCAGGAGGGTAAATGTATGATAATCCTTTCCTACACAAATTACTATAGTTGAGAATACTTGTTTCTTAGAACTTAATCTTTTAGGAATGATGGGTCATATTAGTAAAGTCTAATACACTATTATATAAGCTGCTTTCAAAATATATATGAGGGCATTTTGTAGGAAAACTGCCTCAAGGATGGATAAGGGCTGTCCCATAAGAAGGGGAAACTGAAGACACCTCCTAAGAGTCAGTGGTTTAAACAACAGAGCAGAATCTGCAAGCCCAACACCATACTGACTACATGTATAGCTAAAGGACATTGCTTTCCAAAGTAGTGAGAACTTGGAGAACATTTATCAAGCATATATTATAGCAGTAGTTGGGTTATTGTTTTTTATACTTTCAAAGAATTCCTAATTTTAAAGGATGTATGGCTGCAATAAGGTGATTTATGTTAAGATGCAGAATACTGAAGTGCAAATTTTCCACTTAAAATTTAGAACATAAATGATTTATACACATGCATACACCCCAGCACATTCTCATTCCTCATGTGTATATACCTTTTTATTCTGCTATGAATGGAAGGACTTAGCCTGTTTTAAGTTCTTATAAACATCTTGAATGCCTTTACAAATGTTACAAAATTTCCAAAACTCTTTTGCCAATCTCTGTTTCTTAATTTTATAACTTAAGTGGATGTCAAGGGAAATTGAATCCTTATGTTTCTGACTCTTGTATTTGGCACATTCAAGTGTTTCATAAGAACCATTTGATGTCTAAAAAGTCTTAGAGACTTTTTGTTTCCAGCATGTTCAAGATTATTTATTCAGAGTCAAAAAACATTACATCAGGATCAAATAGAAAAAAAGAGACACGTTGATTTTTAAAATTTAAAGATTGATAAATATCAATATCTACTTAGCTTTTGAAGTGTACGTTAGTTAAAATGGAAATATACCTAAAAGATGTCAGATTACTTTACTGTACAAAATGTGTGCTGTTTTTTATCCAAACCAAATTAGCATGTATTTGGGTAAACACCAAATTGGAATTTCCCTGGTATGAGTTTAATGTCCTTTAATTATCTTTAATATTATGCATGAAGACTTTTACACTGGTGTCCAAATTTCTCTAAATTTTCTTTAATTAGTAGCTTCCTTATGAGTCTGTAAAGAAAATACAAGTAGGATGGCTGTAGCTAGCAGATGACCAGTCTATCAGAATATTACACTTTGGCTCCCAAATCCAATATCTAACTTCACAATCTAAGCTGAATCTTGTTATTGTACCTTTTTTCTCAAAAGGTGCTTCTGCATTCTGTGGATTCTGGATCATACTTGTTGGATTTGAATTTTGTCTCCACTCTTTTTAACTGTATGATCTTAAGTCACATATGCAAGCCCACAGAATGTTTAACTGTTAGCAATTCCTATCTTCTAGGTCCTTGTATTCGATCTTATTCTTGTGTAAGTGTAGTTAATATTACATTTAAGGGTGAAGTACACCGGGAAGCCATCTTGAGAAGTATCTGAATTTCTACTGTTGATTTCTTAGTCAGTATACTGTATTGGTTTAATTATGGTGAATGTCAGAAATGGGCTGTTATTTGTGAAATTATGAAATTATCATCAAAACAATGTTAGAAATAAGCTTTAAGCATTAAAATTAAAGTATGTTAAGATGCGAATTTACTTACATATTTTTCTTAAAAAAATTCTATTAATGCTCCTTACCTTTGTATAAACCGGGATGAATAATTTAAATTGGCCAGGAGTCTTTATCTTTGGAATTGGAATCTTAATGATTCCTAATTGGTTTAGGGGTTACATTCCTCCATGCTGACTACACTGTTAAGGAAACCTTGCCTCTACGGTATTGTCATTGTCCATTCCAAAAATCTACTTCTTCATGTTGGATGTAGAAAAACAGGTAGATACTTGGGGTTCTTTAAACTTACAGAATAGTTTATATGAACTGTTCCATAACTGCTTGCCAATCAGAGCCTATTTAATTGATGACTCTTCTATGTTGCAGAGTAAGATCTTATATTTGCTTTTAAATATTCTAATAGAGGGATCATGAGAGTGGTTTACTCATCCATATCAAACTTGCACTGTGGATGTTGCAAAATTCAATTTTGCCTCATCAGATGGCTTACTTAATTCCTAACATGCTGACATTAGAAACAAGGAAGTAATCCTGTGCTACTCATAACAGTGAGCTGCACAGGGTTACTTAATAGCGGAATGCTTTCTATCATTAGGGTAAAATGAGCAGAAACTGAAACAAGTCATTTGCCTTTTCCTTCCTCTAATGCACTCCAGGTATTGGATTTCACCACTCACTACAGAGAAGACTTGACATTTCAGAAAGAAGGACTTAGCTAAAGGTGGCCCAAGCCAAGTATCTCAGGCTTCCTTAGAGTAGGGATGGGTGTAGTCAGTGGGTTTGCCTTCCTTTAAAATCTAAGGGAATGCACAGCTTTCTCAGAAGAGAAATGGTGGGAACCACTGAGGGCTGTTCCATATTTTATTAAGAGAAACCACAAAGCACTGTGACCCTTATGTCATACAATGTGTATTCCCAATCCTCTGTAATTTGGGCTTCTTAAGACATAATGGAATTTAGCTAATCCATCCTGTTTTATTGAATGAGAACCAACAACTGGGGGAGGAAATGGAGCTTTGTCTTCCTTTTTCAAAACATGAAAGGCCATGGGAAATCTTTGTATGTACTATCCTTCAGATAGTGGAGCACTGAACACTCATACATACAAGCACACACATATATGTGCATATGACATGAATGTATACACGTCATATGAAGTACCCAGAAATATAAACATTGAAATACAATGATCTGTTTTTTGGTGATTTAATTTATTTCTGTAAGTATTTTTATTTTCTCAAATGGAATAAACAATTTGAAATGAAAAAAATGAGAATCAAGTCATGTCATATTCTGGTACAAACTCTCAATGTTGAATGCAATGATGATGTGTATTCATAATGTACCAATAAAGATTTAAATTAAAAAATTTTTAAAAAATGAAATGAGGATAAGAAGTTCACAAATAAAATTAGTTGCTTTGTATTGTATTTCCTATTTTAATTTAGTTTTTAAAAGTGTACAATCTTTTGAGAAATCCAAAGAAAGACAAGGGCAAGATTTTGTGAATTTGTTTGATAGCCTGACATATTCTTTCATCTCATTGGTTGCATTCATGGTGATTTGTGGTTGGTTATCAATTGGGATATAGAAGGTGGGGGGATACTTAAGAAAATGAGGTAAATTATGTAAAATAAAGACATCTTTCTTCTTTTCAATTACAGACTCAGCACAGGAGCTGTCTAGGTCAATTGCAAGAAGTTTGATAAACTCAGGTTGCTTTTCATTATTAAAGTTTAGCCCTGAGCTATTTTACCAGTCAAAGAAATATGTTTAGGGTCAAAACATGTATGCTTCTCATAAGCAGGAAAGTTTTTGTGTATCTATTCCAAGTCAAATTTGGAAGCAGTTCTTCTTGAATTTTTTTTTCCTGTGGCATTTCATGGAAAACACTTGCTCCAGCCAACTAGTTATGGATGTATTTTCTTAGACTGAAAAGATTCTTATTATGAGTAGGCTAATTGAAGCCATGGGAATAAATGCAATTAAGATTTTTTGGTTTATAATGCAATCATGAAGTTGGAAAGAATCTTGAAAAACCATCTACTTTAACTCTCTAATTTAGGCTAATAAATGGATACCTGTCACATTTTCATAGCTATTTAAGAAATATCTAAAGAGATCACAAAGTAAATTCCATGCTCTAGTGTTCCTTAGGATTTTGAAGTTATTTTCTAAAAGTTACTTGAATCTTTTGGGAAAAAATTAACTATAGACACAATACGAGTATAGGCCTTTATATTTGTTTTTGCATATGTGTATGTAATCTCTTATAATCTGATTTTTTCCCATCCTTCATTTTCTTTTTATCTCTCATTGTTTATATCTCTCATTCTGCTCGTGCTGAGCTCAAGAATTATTGACTAATCAGCTCACAAGGAACAAGGCTCACGCGAGTTAATGCCAATGTGATAACAGTACATCTTTGCTGAATAATATCCTCCCTAGGATGGTATTTTCGGTGTGCCATTTTGTTGGGACTTGAGGAAGTTAGATCCCCACTTGGACCCAATGTGTGGAAGAAGGCAGAGCTATTTTCCAGACTCCATATGTTATTACTGGTCTTCTGACTTACCTCTTCAGCATCAAATAACAGATGGGCCTGATATTATTCTCTTCTACCTTTGCAAACTTCTGTTTCTCTGACTGATGGGTTACATGTGTTCAATATCTCTAGGAAGGAGCCCAACTTCTGCAAGAAATCTTTAATCAGGACCAAATTAAAAAACATACTTTGTCTGTCTTTGTGGATTCAAGGTTTGTACTCATGTATTCCACCTATTCTGTGCTGATTTTTCTCTTCCACAATGCCCGCTCTGAGTTCTCGTATGAGAAGAGGAGAAAGTCATCTCCAAGGGCCCCCAAAATGGACTGGAAAATACCCTGTGATAAATCCTCCAGCATGCTGTCATAGAGCCTATCGGTTCTTCTTCAGTGCTTAACAAGAACTGTTAAGTGTGGGGTTCAAGAATCAGGATCCTTAGAGGTTAGGGTCAATCCACCCCTCATATTTACTATTTCTTTCTTTTTTAAAAATCTTTATTGGTACATTACATATACACATCATGATTGCACTCAACAATGAGAATTTGTACCAGTATATGACACAACTTAATTCTCCTTTTTTTCCCATAGCCCTACACCCTACCACCCCCACCCCCTATTATACATAAACTTTGTTTCATTTCTTTTTTGTTATAATCTCATTATTTTTCCCACATTACCCTATTTCACATTGAATATTTTCTATTTCACAATATATAACATACATTCTAGAACTCATTTACATCTTTCTCATACCAGAGAAAAGATGTGATATTTACCTATCTGTGACCTATTTATTTCATTTATGAGGATGTCCTCATAAGTGAAAAACTTATCATTTTTTATGGCAGAGTAATAGTCCATTGTGTAGAAGAACCACAACTTTTTTATCCAGTTTCCAGTTGATAAACATTTGGGATGTTTCCAAGATTTAGCAATCACAAACTGAGCTGCTATAAACATGGATGCACATATGTCACTGTGATATGAGTCTTTTAATTCTTTTGTGTATATACCTAGCTGAGAGATGGCCATGTCAAGTTTCCAGCTTCCCTTTCTCTTTAGATAGTTTCCATGTGCATCTGCAGAAATCCTGTTGGAAAATAAGGCCTTCCTGGAGTTGCTGGAAATTCTTGGAACCACTTCAATGTCTAAACATGCAAAGAAATAAACATTATTTCATTTATAGGATATAATTTGCTTCATGAAAAACTATTATCCTCAGAAACAGACTGTTGGATCTATTAGACCCATATATGACAGTCTTGAATGATCTGGGGTATTCATTGAGTCAAGTTATGAGAACAGATGAACTAGCTGATTTTGGGGATCCCAGTGACATTTTCACATGATAGGCAAGTTGGGGACAGACTGAACACTCTGCCAAGAGTGATAGTTATACAAACACCTGAAATGTTCATGAATGTTTCCAGCAAGTCCCTCTGCTGGTTAGCCTGTGCACACTCCATCTAAAATGTGAAACATTTGTAATATCACCATACCCCAAATCCTACTCAGGATTCTCATTTGCTCATGTAAAACATACTCATGGAGTTTGTAATGGGCTACAAACACAATATTAATAGCAGGAAAAATAAAGATATTAGCAAAGTGAGGTTGTATATTACAGATGTATAATTTAGTAGGAGCGAGAGATAACTACAAGAGGCTCATACAAAGGTATGTTTGATTTATTCTTTGCTTTATCATTTACTATGTTCTTGATCATGAAGTTTCATGAAGGTATACATTTATAAGAAAATTTATTACCTGTATTTGAATTTATCAATGAACAGTGTATATGAACTTGGACCATTTATAGTACATAAAGTGTACATTGTCATGTCTGAAAAGTAGAGATAGGGCTTTTAAAGTAAAACAAGATAGAATATGAAAATATTTAGTATAGCAGTGACATGCATTTTTATTTTTAATTTCACTATGGAATTTTTCGATCACAAATTAAAAAAAAATCATATACTGGTATTAGCATCATAATGTTTAATTTTTCCAATAATGATCAATCAGATAAATTTCTCAGTATTTAAACCTTCATACACATGTAGAATTAGCCATGCTAAGTTTCTTATTCTCTTGGAGCTAATTTATTAGAAGTGCATTGGAGGTTTTTAAAATCACAATGCTAACACTCAGTTGTACAAGAATTACCACGTGTTTATAATCTTCAGCTCAAACTAGATCTAGCTTCGAGTGCACAGCCACTTAGGTTGGCAGGAAATTCACTGTCGGTTATTTCTGAGTCACCTTCCCATTTACAGGGATTTAAAGCCCCGGATCATCAGCTGAGCTTCCACGTCATCTCTGCCTCTCTGCTCAGCTCCTCGGTACCCACAGCCAACTGCTGGACATTTGCAGTCCCACCTGGACGCACAGCCATTTCCCTCAGAGCTCACCTGCTTCTTGGGTGAGAGTACAGTCCCGGGAGATTTAGAGGTACAAGTCTCCCCTTTGTCAGTAGATTGGGAGAGTTTCTTCCTTTCTTCCCTCTCAGTGAAAGCTGATCTCCACTACAAAAACACTATTTAATCTCCTCAGTGAAGTTTTTTTTCTAAAAGAGAAGAAAGAATCAGTTCAAAAATCCTTGAGGCAATGAATTACAAATCCTAACAGCTTAGAGCTGAGTGTGGGGACTGTGTGTCCTGAGCAGTGAGCTAATTTGATAACATGAATTGTGACACTTTCTATTTCTTCTGTGCCTTGTAAGAGTTTAAACAGCTCAAAGATACAGTTCCTCTTCAAAGTTTGCTGGAATTTATTGCTAAACTCATCTGAGCCTCATGTTTTCTCGGGGAAATGCTTTCCTATAATAAGAATTTCATTTTTTTTACGTGGCTAGTCGTATATTCATTTTATTTGAAGTCAACTTTGATAATATCAATTTTTTCTAGAAAAATTATTTATTTCATAAGGAATTTTTATGTGTACCAGAGAATTAAGTATTCTATTGTAGTTTTTAAAAGATTACTTGTTTGATTTTTCTTATTTAAAAATTTTTTTTTAACATTTTGTTGGTACACTTCTGATGTACCTAAAGATGACATTCATCATAGAGAATTTGTACTTCTGTGTAATATGTCTTGGTTCATTTTTGTTCTCTATTCCTCTACTCTCCTTTCCACTCTTCTTTCCCTTCTTCTTTACAAATGATTTATTTTCATTTTTCTTCTTTCCCTCTTTTTATTCCCATTATTTCCAGATTTTAATGATTTAAATTTTTACTGATCTGGTTACTTTGAAGGTATTTTACTTTTCTGTTATCTTCCACAAGTGTATAGATTGAGCTTATTTTTAAATTCTACTTTAATTTTTTTCTAATTTCAAAATTATTAATTTCCCTCTATTTTTTTGTCTAGGCTTGCTGTCTTCTAAAAAACTTCGTGAGTTGAAAGTTTAGTTATTTTGCTGCTACTCATTCTTGTCTTGTAGGAAATATACTTGATCTTGTGCATTTGACAAATTGGTCCCATTGTATATATGAAGTAACTGATTGAAATTTGTATGGAATTGTTCTATTTTCATTGACTTAAGGTTTCCCATTTTTTTGAGTTGTGATCTGCAGAGACATTCTTAGAAGTTTCAGTTTGAAGACTTTGTTTTAATATTCTTTTACTTATGCTAGTAATAGCCTGTTTAAACCCCAAATCCCTAACATTTGTCTCATTTTATGTAGCATAGATTCAGGATCTGAGAGCCTGAGAATCAAAGAGATCTACCTCCCAGCTCTCACAGTCACCTAGGGAAAATAAAATTCTTCCTATATTTCTGTTCTATTTCAGCCCTCAGTGGACTAAATGATGCCTGCACCAGTTGGGGGGACTATCTTTTCTTTCTCAGAGCTCTAGTTCAAGTACTATTATTTCTCAAAAATTGTCTCACAGACACACTCAGAAATTAACCAGCACATAGGTGTTTCATACTCCAGTCAAACAGAATTACTCATTACAAGGCCACTCTTCATCAACTTAACATTAACACAACTTCTTCAATGATACTCATTCTCTAAAACATTGATAAAAGTTGATAAATGTTGATAAAAGTATAATATTCTGCCTAACGTGATATGGCAGTGTGACTAAAAGCTACCCCTTTTCTTAAAAGTGTAAGTACAGCCTTTGAGTGATGTTTAATCTTTCCTCTGATATCCTATAACTTAAATAATATATGGAAACATTAATGATATTTAAAAACTGTGACATTTTGCTATGTTTTGTTAGATGGAAAGAATGAAGAATATATTTTATATATATATAGAAACTTTATGACACCTATATTTATTTATAATATATATTACATGTTTGTTCTGTGTTAGTCAGCCTTCTAATGCTGGGGAAAAGGCCTGGACTACATCAATGAAAGGAAGAGATGGTTATTTTGGTTTACAGTTTAGAGGTTCAGTCCATAGCAGCTTGACCATGTTGCCCTGGGCTGGTAGGAAATCAGTGCATCATGGCGGGAGGTTATAGCACAGGAGACTGTTCACCGTGGGAGAAAGAGCAAATGCACTGGGATTCCAATGTCTCCCTCACCTCCTCATCTTCTGGTGACCTTTCCTCCTTCTTCTGTGCCTCACCTCTAAGGTGTCACCCTCTCACATTAGTGCTACAGATTAGTGGCCAAATCTTCACCACATGGTTGGACCTTTGGATGACAATAAAGAACCAAACAATAATTCATACCAAATAAGGAAGAGGTTCTTATAATTGTAGTCCCCATTTCTCTAAGCAGCCTCATGGCTATTAGCAGGATTTATAATCAATTTCTTTCATTACCCAATCTGGATTACTTTCGATTTCAAGCACCTCAGCTTGTTATGGTTCTTTAGCTGGTGGAATCATTCTAGTATTTATAAAGAGTCTGGATTAATATAGTTCTGCCTACATTGGGTTCTCATAGTTTTCTATCAGTTTTAATCACAGGGCGAGGTAACATTGAAAGATACCTTAGTAAAACTTCAGTATTCCAGATATACCTTACCTCCATTGTGGAGTTGCAGTCAACTTTCTGTTTGGTAATTAGGATCAATGACGCCAACTTCAACAGGAACTCTTTTTTCTGCTTGATAATTTGGAGACATGAATAGTCCAATGTAGCTTGTAGCCTATTTTTCAACAATCTTCTTTCCAAAGTCTATGAATTATATGTAATCACCTGGCTAGACATCTCTTTTTCTTCTTCCGAGCCAAGTACATAAATATAGTTCATGATCATAGTATGCTGATAGTTCTGCCAATCAGGAGGATTTCTTTTCACTACTGTCCTTTAAGGAAATTTCAGAGGTGAAAAGTAGGCCTATTTTAATCCCAAATCCCCAGCATTTCTTGTGTTGTAACTGTTTATTGTGTTGTAACTGCCTATCATGTACAATATTCTAAAACCAGGCCTGACTTTTGCTTTTCTCTATAAACTGATCACAGAGAGCTCCTCATGTGGATATAAATGAGGGCTAGGAGAGAGCAGACAATATAGTAATGGGTATTAGCCTGTCTCTTAATGTAACTGACTTGCATTTTTAGGACCTGCTGGGACCTGATCATCACTTTTATCAGGGAGTCTTGTTTTGCACACACAACTTTATATCTTGGTGGGTCAGATAAAACCAGCTCATGATGGCTTAGATCACACTATAATTTTGTGGCCTGAAGTCAAGCATTATTTAGGTCCACTAGTTGGCCAGCGCTAACTCGTAAAAGAATTATAAACTTGTGGACATTATCAGGTCGTGGCTACAAAACCCAAAAGGAAAGCACTGCATGATTCTTTTATACAAATCTATGATGGCCTCCAGACAGCAATATTGTTTTCCACTGACACTTTAAGCATCATTGGATCTGCTGGGCCTTGTTGCCCAAGTGGCAAACAAACTTGAAGGGCAGCTTGTCTGTTCTGTTGTGAAGTCTTCTATTACTCTTGGTACCTCATTCCATATAAACAATGTTCAATAAGGGGGCTGCAGTAGCATACTCAGGTGAGGGAAGTATTATCTATAAAATCTAAAGATATTTGCTAGATGTGCCTCTGCCTTAATTGTAGAAGCAGCCAAGTACAACAATTTATCCTTTATGTATATTAGCTAATTAATTGATACATATTTTCATGTTCTTTCATTCACTTTCAAATCTAGTATTTGAACAAATCCAGTAAGATTAACTTTCCTATCTGTTACACTACTAGAAATATGATACTTCATCAGCAGTAACATAGGTCTGTTTGAGACAAGCTAGTCTATTGGCTTATTTTGTCATTGCAGCTCATTCTGGCAACTGTGTGAACCTGGCCTTTTGGTGGTTGACTGCTACTATGTAGTCATTGCCAACTGGGATCCAGATTACTCCTTTTCATCTAGATTCCCCCATTCAGTGACTGCAGTTGTCATTGTAATATATGGGTTACAGAGAAAAACAAGTAGAGTTCATCAAGGAGGGCCAGAGATTTAGCTCAGTGATGGTGCTGCTGGTGTGCAAGTGCAGTGTCATGAGTTCTATCCCTGTTAATGAAAAATAAAAAGACTTCATCAAGGATGCTGGGGCTGATACTGGGACAGGTGAAGAGCAAACTTCAGTTGAAGGATGAGAGTCAATGAGATCATTTCTACTGGCAAAGATTTCCCCAGGATTAGGGGCTCAATAACTTAATCTTTGTGAAGATCTTTTCACTGTCTCTATCCCAATTTATAGGTTCTTATTACTTTCCAATGGAAAACCTCACAGTAGACACAGCAGAGCTGGGATTTTAAGTTGCATTCTCATTACTAGGAACAATTCAATGCATTTATATTCATTATGTTTCCAAAAATAAGTAAAAACATTACACAGTGGTACTAGATTGGGTAGATAGTCAGAAATTAGCCAGATATGGTAAACTAACAGCAGAAACCTAACAAAAATGTAACAAAGGCCCCGATCTTGATGTCCTCTTTAGGATGTGTTTGCATTGTTGTTTTGACCACCCTAGTGAGCTATGGTCACTGTGCATCTTGAGTACATATAAGTTCAGAAACCCCCCTCCAGATGTGAGAGTGGCAACTCATAGTTGACGGGGAAAAAGTCCTGTTAGCACCCCTGACTGTTCTTCCAAATGCAAAGAAACAAATCCCAGAACTTGCTAAGAGTCACCATTTCTGGCTCTACTCACCTTCTGTTGTGAGGGAGCACTTTCCTTACTGGCAGTTGCCAATTCTGGCCCTGCTCTCTGCTGACCTGCCAATGGACTGCCCAGCTCTCTTCATGCTCTGGGGCATATTCACCAAGATGCCTGCTTGGATTTGTCTCAAGGTTTACCATGCTTTTAGCAGACCTTTGCCTCTCAAACTTCGCATTCTCCCTTCCTGAGAAGTATTATTTTCCCTATGTTGTTGTGGCCAAAATCTATACGGCAGGATTATCCAGAGAAACAAATCCCTTTGATTGTGGATAAGCCCTCTTATCTATAACTAATGCGTGTTCAGTATCAACAAATGGTACTTTCTTGTTGCTAATTTTTTTTAAACAAAAAAGCTCTTGGTTTTCAAGTCCAGCAGTCATATTCCTAGATTTTCTGCTGTAGTTTCTGAACATGCCCCAAGGTCTGCTCCCTCTTTTCCTAGCATCTGTAATGGCTCCACACACCATTTGTTTCAGAGAAGTCTCCTTCTAGAGGGTCTCGGTCTAACATGCCTCCTGTGTGTAAGGAGGCTAATGCCACTGGCCTCTTGAATCTAGAGGGCCAGGAAAGCTGATAGTACAGCTCCAAGGCCTGAGAGCTGGACAGTAGGGACTGTAGATGACAGTTTGGGTTTGACCGTCTCAGAATCAGCTCATCAGCAAGAAGAGATCAGTGTTCCAGTTTGAAAAATTTGGTGGAAGTAATTTAACCATTCTCTATCTTTTTGTTCAATTCATGCGCACAGTATGTTAGATGCTACTCACTCTTACTGCAGAAGGTTGTCTGATTTATTCAGGATGTCAATGGAATAACTTATCTCTTCCAGAAACACCCTCACAGACACACCTAGAAATCATGTTTAATCAACTTCTCAGCATCATATGACCCCATCCAGTTGATGCAGTTAATCAGGTATCACTTTATTCCTTGGACATTTTATTAGCTTCTCTTTTTCCGGTTCTCTGTCTCCTTTTGCTTTAGCAAATCACAATTTGTTGGGCAAGAAATTATTTTATTTTTGTGCTACCAGACATTTCTCTTACATATTTATTTCTAACTTTTTTCTACCAGCTGCCCACTGAACATAATTATCACAACCATATATCATATTATCTGCTGGAAATGAGTACATCACATATAAGCTAATAATGAAAAAGTTATGTCACATTGGAGTTAAAATACTCTTGAAGGTTTCAACTCTAAGAGCATGAAAGGCTTCTTGATTTATGAGCACCAGATATAATAAATACAAGACACATTTCACACAAAATGTATAATATAAATTGAGGTACAAGGTGGACTTACATTCTTTTTTTTTTTTTTACATTTTTTAAAATCTTTATTGGTACATTAAATATACACATCATGATTGCACTCCATAATGGGGATTTGTACCAGTATAAGACACAACTTAATTCTCATTTTTCCCCATAGCCCTACCCACCCTACCACCCCCCCCCATACACATAAAATTTGTTTCCTTACTTTTTTGTTACAATCTCAACATTGTCCCCTTTCACCTTATTGGACTTACATTCTTTACCTGTGTTTCCATTTGTTCTTCTGACTGTATGTGTAAGTTTCTCAAATGATTTTTTCTCTGAACTTCTGCTAAACCTTATTATTATCAACATTAAACCTAATTTATCTATCTAAAGGAAATTCATGGTTTGTTTAAAACCATGCTCTAGATCATTCTAAAAGAGACAAATACAGCCAAACCTTCAAAATCAGCTTCTGAGAGAGCTGCTATCTATCATTACCATCTCCAAGTCAGAACTAAAAACCACGTAGTAATTATTCACAATAGGTATTACTGCAGGAGGCTTATGGTGTTCAAACTGGGTTTTTGTAATTATTTGAATTTTTCTAAAACAGTAATGTTATAATACAAAATTAAATGTCTTTTTAAAAACAAGGTAAGTCTTTTTTGCTTTTCCTCAAACTTCTAAGCCTATTCATTCTCATGTAATTAAATTATATTAGCTTGATATAAGTATTTTGGCAAGTTGTACTGCAATTTACTGTTTCCTGTTTGCTTTGGACATTATAAAATTTATTCTAAAAAGCAATATAATCTAGTGTGTTTTGGATTCAGATCTCTCTTTTCATATAAAGATAAAAAACATGTTTAACTAAATACATTGAATATATTAAGTATGCAGGTATGATTAACTGATAAGTTATTTAAAGGGCTTTCATGAATTATTCCTAAAATAAATTCCTTCTGACTCCTAGGTATGCTATTCAATATCTTCACTTCTGGCCAAATAAATTCACATTCACCTTCAGTATCTGATAACTTGGGAAAAGGAACATTAAAAAATAATTCAGCTGGGACTGGTGAAAACTTTGATGACAATTTACTTCAGCAAACATCTGCCCACTGCAATAACAGAATCTGATGCAATGATACTGCCACTCTATTAACAACATACACGTGCTTATTAAAATCATTTTATAAGATACTGCATTGCTTACTTGCCTAATGAATATCCTGCAACTTGTGATATATGAACTGGGAAATTCTCTCATCCTGTTTTGCCTCTTTGGATAGATTTTGAAAAATTTTCAAAGTTCTCATGTATATCACATTGCTATGATTCAGAGAGCCAGAGCCATAATGATTCCCACATACCAAACAACCACTGGGCAAAGCTGTCAGTGAGAGGACAGTTGGCTCCTGGAAGCATCTATATGTGCCTTATTTTACATCTTTTTTTGTCATTTGTTTTCCTCTGGACAGGTACTGGCTGAGGCTGGAGGAAGATGTTTACTCCTTCAAACTTAATGAGAGGACCATGTGACTAGCTACAGTAAGCAATGTCTTGAAAGACTGTCAGTACAAATGTAGGAAAAAATGTCAAACAAAGGACTCATGTGATGTCCTCAGAATATATTTTCTGTTACTCTCTTCTGAAATACTTGAGATTTTCTTGCTGGTCTTTTCAGTGACCAATTTCTCTTCTGTTGCATTTTTGTAGACCACAACTTTACTGGAGCTTCCTTTCTGTCCTAACTCAGAATGTATACCATTCTTCTGGACTTTTGACACTTAATTATCAACACAAATCTGACTAAAATTCCCAACAGTAGCCAAGCCACTGCTTCAACATTAACCTGCCTTGAAATACCTTCTGCCAGATAAATTAGTTAATTGCCTTTAATCTCAGTCTTAAGCAAGGTCTCTGGACAGGAATAAATGTGGATGAGATTTTTCTTAAGGCATAAAAAACACATTATCTGGAGTCTAACAGCCATTGCAGTCCTTATTCCCAAAAGGAACTGCCTGATGCTGGTTTTTACCACCAGAATTTCTATCAGCATTCTGGTTTTCTGGATCTCTGACTAGAATTTCCCAAGAAATACAGCTTAAGATAGACTGGAACTACTTCTTCAGCCAGCATCTCCAAATCTGTCCAAACTCTTCACACAAGTCAATTCCAAAGTCTCCTGAACCATATGGTCAGATATAGTCACAGCAATAACCCCACTCCCTGGTACAATATACCATCTTTGCTTCTTATTTTGTATCTGAGAAAAAATAGTAAGCACACAAATTTAAAAAAGAAAAGGTTTTATTTAGCTCAGAGCTTGGGTAGGTTTTAGTTCATTGTTGGCTGGTGCCAAGTCAGGGTGGCATGCTAGAGGGACATGGTGGAGGAGAAACAGTTCATGGTGGGTGTAGTCCTAGGCCTTGGGGTGGTATAGGGCTGAGAACCAGGTTCGGAGGCCCAGACTGGGAGGGTGAATGTACAGAGTCATCACACAGACTCTGAAGAGGTTTTGGTGAACACTTCTGTCTTTATTGTAGATTACACAACCTTATATAGAACAAGGAGAGTGGGTGTGGCTATGAGCACATAGGGGCAGCAGGGCTATAGCTGAATGGTGGGGCATGAGTTTTTATAGTTAGCTCTTGGATGAGTGACAGAGTCATGCCTGGAGGAGGAACAGGAGGCCCCCATGCAGCTATAGGTGAGTTTCTACACATGGGAGTGAGTGTGCTCGAACATGTGGCATACTTGACCCAACCAGACTTGAACTTCTTCAGGTGGTCAGGAAGCTGCAAAGTAGAGAATAAGTAAGGAATAAGCAGCCAACAACACTTGGCCACAGCAACCCTCTTCATGTCCCTTATATTATCTCCAGGCTACAAGCTTTTAGGGTGGGTAGCACTCATACTTAGGGATGTCCGTCCCATTATCTACCCTTAGAGCTATACCAAACCAATCAATGAACTAATTTAGTAACCACACACCCTTAATCCCAGCACTGGATATTCTGCATCCAGCTACCTCAGAAAAAGCCCCACCAATAAGTCTTTGGGGGACATTTAGACACGGGATGTAACAGTGGTTCACTCCCGGGTGATGTGACCTGGGAGGGTGTCTCCTTGTCTCTGCTCCCCCCCTCTCTCTGCTCCCTAGATACCATAGTTAAACAACTTTTTTTTTCTCCATGCCTTTTCCCATGGCTTTGCTGCCATGTAGGTAACACAGCCAGTGGGGGACTGAACATGTAAGCCAAAATCAATATCCTCTCCTATTAGTTGTGGGTGTTAGATTGTGTCTCAACTCCCAGAAAAGCAAGTGAGACAATTTTCCTAAGTTTCTAACTTAGTGAAGAAATATTTCCATCTTGTTTGATTTGCTTCTTCAGGGCAGGAATTACTTTCTTTTTATTTATTTTTTCTTTTTTGCAGCTCCTCTAGAATCTCATAATTAAATATATATCTAAAACATACTGTTTTTGGTATATCTTGCTGATATTGCTAGTTTTTCCTTTCAATAAGGCTATGAGCTAATCTCTTCTGTTGTCACCTTTTTTTTTTTTTTTAAGTTTCTTGAGACAAGGTCTTGTTTTGTAGTTCAGACTGGTCCCAAACTCAGTCTTGAACTCAACAATCCTCCTGCCTCTGTTTCCTGAGTGCTGGGATGACAGGCATGAACCACCATACTTGGCAATGAAATATATGGTACTGATTTTGCTGGTTGGCATGGTACTCCATGCCCAACATTATTGTATGTGTTTACTGGGGATCGAACCCAGGCCCTTGCCTTTGCAAGGAAGGCACCAGAAACTGTGAGCTAAATCTCTGGCCCCAGAGAATCTAATCTTTAAATAAAGATGAGGTTTTGAGCAAATGCTGAAGGTCATGTAATATATTAATCACAAAAACAGGATTTGAATTTTCAGGTCCCCATATCTCTGTGCTTATGATCTCAAAACAAGTGAATTTTGCTTCAAATGAAGAAAAATATTACAAGGAAGGAGTAATGGTGCTTGTTTAAGGAATGACACAGTTACTATTTGGTAGACATGATTTTGATATGGGTTACTATGTTACTCTTTAGAATATATTTTCTGATTATGTTACCAGGGAGATCTGATGTTAGACATAAGAGATTTAAATAACTACCAGTTATATTGAAGCTGTCCCTTGAAAGTGAAAAAAAGAAACATTTGAAACAATAATAGATTTAATATAGACTTACTTCTGCAGTTTATGTTAATGACAAGCACCTTCAAATAAGTCAGGCAACTACAGTATTATATGGAGTGCATGTGAAATCATCTTTGCTAATATATATTTGACTATATGCAGAACCCATGAAATGTGAGTATCAATTTATTACTTTAATTTCTACTATTGCTCTAACATGTTGCATAAAGCATTGTATCATATAACACAGAACACTACTAGCACATATGCTCTACTTTTGCTAAGTATCTCTTTTTATTTTCATTGCTTTACTTAGTAATGTGCTCTAAATTAATTAGGCAAAGCACGACCTTAATAATTTAAAAAGGCACTTTAGCAACATAACATTTTTCATTGACTAAAACATAAATTTGTTGTGATGAATAATGGTGAGGCAACTGATTTACTTTTCTCAAATAAAGGTTTTATAAGTTTTAGCTTATATCTGGCTTTTTATAGTATAGTAATTGCCTTTTCAAAGACATCATTGCAGAAATAGAAAGGAACACAAGGTAACATTTATTATTCTGATCCTTAAAAGATAAGCTGACTATGTGATCAAGGGGAAGCAAGAATCAAAGCTGTACTGTTCAGTCTGACTGCTTGAACCTGTTACAGATATACTTTACTATATCCAAGAATTTTCTTTTATATTCTCGTCTTACTATTACAATTGTGTGAAAGTATTCCATTATATGATGTTAATTTTTTTTCAGAGAATGCCATTCAGTCTTGATTTCAATGTTGTTCCTTGAACAAATCAGTGGGAAATGATTTCTCGGTGTGCTGGTTCCTATCTGTTTGCTCTCACACTTAGTTCACTCTCATCCTCATCCC